>MNCI01002347.1:326192-375361 GCA_015680685.1 Gnetum montanum
GCAGGGCATCATTATTATAGCTTTTTAGATGGTTATAGTGGCTATAACCAAATCCAAATTGCGTTAGAAGACCAAGCCAAGACAACATTTACAAGTCCCTGGGGGACTTTTGCATACAAAAAGATGCCCTTTGGCCTATGTAATGTGCTTGCCACTTTCCAACGCCTTGTCCTCAGCATCTTCTAGCAGCAAATTGGCAATGGGGTAGAAGTCTTCATGGATGACTTCTCTACTTATGGAGCCACGTTTGATCAAGCCTTGGACCGCCTTGAGCAAGTTCTAAAATGATGTGTAGAAACTAATCTATGGCTCAACTAGCAAAAGAGCCACTTAATGGTCCAAGAGGGCACTATTCTAGGGCACTTTATTTCACAAGCAGGGATTAGTGTAGATCCTGAAAAGATCAGGGTCATCCAAGGAATTACCAGGCAACCAAGCACTGTAAAAGATGTTCGGTCCTTCCTTGGCCACACTAGTTACTACTGACGCTTCATTGAAAATTTCTCAAAGATCGCCAAGCCATTGGTGGAACTCATAAAGAAAGATGCTCTGTTTGTCTGGACAAGGGAATGTGAATCTGCATTCCAAACACTTAAACAGAAACTTGTAGAAACTCCAATTCTATGGGCACCTGACTAGTCCAGACCCTTCTACATCATGACGGATGCATCTAACTATGCATTGGGGACCGTGCTTACATAGTGGGATGACCAGAAATGTCCATACTATATCCACTGTGCAAGCTGCAGAATTGTGGGTGCTCAGCTTAACTACACCACCACTGAAAAAGAATTAATGGAAGTGGTGTTCACCTTGGAAAAATTCTGACACAATGTGCTCAAGTACAAGGTGTTTGTGCATACTATCCATAGTGCCATCTAGTTCCTGATGAACAAATCAATAGTAAGTCCCTGTATCATACGGTGGTTAGTGATTCCTCAAGAATTTGACCTCACTATGGTAGACTGGAAGGGGACCGAGAATGTGGTTGTTGACCACTTGTCTCAGTTATGATGGGATAATGTAGAAGAGGAGGAGCCACTCTCCGACCAATTTCCAGATGAACTCCTCTTCACAGGAGCGATCGATACACAGGTGCCCAAAGAATCACCTTGGTTTAGCCCCATCCTCACCTATCTCACAACCCAAGAATTGCCAAAGGAGTGGGACCATTGGTAGAAACAACAGTTTCTCCATAAGGCCAAGTTCTTCATGGAAATTAATGGCCACCTTTATAAGGCATGTGCTGATGGCCTGGTTTGATGGTGTGTTCCTAATGATGATACACTGCGCATCCTCCAAGATGCTCACGAGGGCCCTTGTGGGGGTCACTATGTTGGACAACACATGGCCATTAAGATCCTGCTTGCAGGATATTATTGGCCTACAATTTTTAGGGATGCACAATGCTTCACTCGCTCCTGTGAATGAGGTCAAAGATATGGTGGAATGTCTGCATGAATGGAGGGACATCAATAGTGGATCTAAGCACTGGAGACCTTTGACATTTGGGGCATTGACTTCATGGGTCCCATCACACCCATGTCCAACGGGAAGGCGTACATCATCATTGCTATTGACTACTGCACAAAGTGGGTAGAGGAGGCAGCCATCATCGACTGTTCCTCAAACACCACCACATGATTTTTCCAACAGCAAATCGTAAACAGGTTTGGAGTGCCAGATGCACTCATCTTAGACAATGGAACACATTTCACGGGCATCACTTTTCGTAAACTCATGCAACACTTGGGGGTTACTCATAAATTTACAACACCTTATCACCCCCAAGCCAATGGACAAGCCGAAGTCACCAATAGGGAGATTACCAAAATCCTCACTCGAACCATTAGTAAATATAGGAGGGATTGGAGCACCAAACTTAATGATGCCCTATCACTCCACCTGGAAACTTCCTATAGGTTACTCCCCTTATGAGTTAGTGTACAGTAAGCTACCAAAACTTCCAATCTAGGCAAAAATCCAAACACTATCTATAGCCAGTGACTTGGGCCTTAACTTGCCACTAGCACAACGCGAATGACTTATCAACTTAAGTGTGCTAGATGCGAATTGATTAGTGGCCCTGTCATCAAATGAGATACACAAGGCCTACAATAAAAAACGTCATGATCTTAGGATTCGTAAGCTAACATTTAAATGTGGAGATAAGGTACTCTACTAGAACCCCACACATGTACTGCAACGTATCAAGTTTCAAACACTGTAGGAGGGACCCTACATTACCTCCGAAACCTTCCCATCCGGGGCCTTGCTTATACACAAACTTGAGGACCACACGAGAACATAGTTGGTCAATAGGCAATAATTAAAACCTTTTCGTGAACTCCATCAAACCAATGCCAGTGCCTTAGCATCACAAGGATAGCCTCATTCCATCTTTCGGGTCTCCTTTTCCCAACCTAGTCATGGGGGAGACCGTTCATCATGCTAATCCACTCTACTAAGCACCTCACCATTTTTGGAACTTTTCTGTTTTACACTTTTTTGTTTTTCAACATCATTCGTATGTTTGCCAATTCTTACTCACTTTTTCTTTCTATCTTTAATTACTTTTTTTTTCTTTGTTTGCTTATTTATGTGTGTGTGTGTGTGTGTGTGTGTGTGTGTGTTTAATTTTCAGTTGGTTACTCATAAATTGTCTTATTGTTGTCAGATGTGTGGCGTAGTTGGTTTTCGTTGCGATGGGTCGTGTGAAATGGTTCAACTATTTTATCTTGCGCCCACTTTCACATTGTTGTTCTTGGCATTTACGTCTACTTTCATCTCATCAAGTCAGTAGTGAGTCCACGTCATCCACCCATTCATCCACTCCATGGTTTTCCTCCCTTTGGAAACATGCAAACCCCTTTCACTTAAACACATTTTAATTAATGTGTGACTTGTGTAGTTCCCAAACTTAGGGATGACCCAATGGTTTGAATCGGATGTGAATTCAAGGGGAATGCAACGTTCATCGTACTTTTCTGTCCCCTGGGTTGCGACAGTGTCCTCACGGATTTCTTACCACTCCAAGTTCTTTTATACAAGGAAGCTCCTTGGCAATTTGACCTTGCATGGTGTGGTCCTCATCACCAAAATGCATAAAATAATAATAATAATATATATATATATATATAATGTACGAGGATTCAAAGTACACCCCTTTGTTGAATGCATGCAAACCAACATGGGTTTTTGCATGGTGTGGTTTCCAAAAAATAAAAGTAAAAAATAAAAATAACTATGTGGGAATTCAAAGCACACCCCTTAGACCGCCTCTCATGGGCCACCAGCACTAGTTATGGGACTAGCTTATCCCCTCTAACTTAGCACGATTTTACTTCCTTCTTCTTACGCATGTCGGAGTGGTGGTTCTCTGTGGGTGCATTCTTGTCCTCTTGGGGGTGGACGAGTCTTCGCATGTTGCTGCGATGTCACTGTATGTGGCTGGTTTTGGGTCTAAACTTGGGACAGGTCCTACTGGGTCACTTAATCACTACTTCACATGGGGTTTCATGTGACCAATAACCTGAATTCCAACTCCCACCCCTCTCTCTTCACCCATTTCTCTCTTGACTTACCTCATTGCCCATCTTATGTTTTGATGGTTTGTCATGATTTTCGTGAACTCCTAACACTTCAACGGGTTCTCATGGATGTGGATTGTTAACTCATGGTCACCATTCGTTGACTCTAGGGCCCATGGACTTCGGTGTTGATGATATGCAAGGGCTACTAAGGCTACTGCCTGCTATGGGGAGGACCCACTTGCATATTCCTGGTTTTGTTCATTAGTCTCCCATCCTCTTGATGTTGTCGGTTGATTGTTTCTGTGCTCACCATCGCTCGACTTTTTCTCCACAGAGTCCTTTCTCACGACATTATCCTACCTGTGACTCTTTTTCTCACTCCACTTACCTTCCTCTATCCCTCAGTCGAGTCCCCGGTCTCTCAGCTCTTCAACCACCCCAATTTGGCATTTTAATTCCATGTTTCGGGCTTTTTATCCTTTGGTCAACATTGGTTAATGGGAACAACACCCTTGTGTATACAGGGCCCTGTATATGCAGCACCTTGCATATACACGGCCGCGTATACGCAGCCCCGTCGACGTAGCACAAAAACTTTATATATACCCCTATTGCACCATGCCTTTTTGGTCATTTTGCAAACAAATTGGGGGGATATTTTTCATTTTTTCTACCTCACTTGTTCTTCCCAAGTATCTATGTTTTCTATCGCGTGTCCGCATCAACCTATCCTTCCCCTCTTTAGCAATCGGAGGTATGCTCTTAGTCGTGGGGGAGTGAGGTCTATTGAAAATTAATTAATTAAAATTAAATTAATAAAGTCTTAACACCTCTTAAGGGAAGAAACAAAAACAATAGTTTAAACTCCAACTCATGCCTTATTTTTTTTTTGGTTCTAACCCATCAACTAATACTTTGGGAAATTTAATGGGATGCATGTGCCAGTACCATAACTCAGTCAAAATGAGAAGGTGTATGAGGGATATTTTGAGCAATGTGTGCACAATTTAATTAATGGTTATGTTTGATTATAGATGGCATCAAAATCGAGGCATCCAAGGGGAGAAGGACCATCCCAACCAAGGGACAAGCGACCAAGAATGGGAAGAGGACGAGGTGTGCAGCACCTAGAGCATGTGAAGGGTTTCCATGCAACTGGTCCCCTCTGTGAAGGACCTAATGTGGAATCTGTTCATCAGATTCCTAAAGAGGAGATCCCCAGCAAATAATCGTAAGGGGATGAGACTCCGGCAATAGCGCCACGGCTTGAGGTCACCCTTACCTAGGCATGTCTTGATGCTATTAGGCCAAGGGAGGTGCAACGAATGGTCCTGTAAGAGTTGAACTTTAGACCATTTCTTGAGAATGCACCAGAAGATGTGAAGCTCCAATTACAAAACTCTCCTATGTGGCCAATCATCACATCTAGTGGTGAATGGTATTTAGGAGAGACTTATCTCTTCTGTACAAATCGGCAATTGGGGTCCAAAGTAAGAATCAAGGACATCTATGTCTCTTACTCTGTGGAAGTAATCGCACAAGCTTTGGGGTTGCCAGAGACTGGAGCTAATGTGGTAGAGATCCCTAAGCAAGCAGATCCCAAGGTAAAAGGGGAGTGGATCAGGCGGTGCTATGGGGTGGATCGCAAAGAGTTCAGCACTTTGACCACTATAGAGAGGGTATATTCAAAAATTGCATCTTACCATTTGAATCCAATGGTAAGACCCAACAAGATCACTGCCTTATTTGTTCATGCATGTGCTGCTCTAAGTGAAAAATTCCCAATGAGCCTTCCACAATTGTTATTTTTGGAGATTGAGAAAAGATTTGTTGAAAGCGAACGTGGAAGGAGGGCTCTATCCTTTTCTTGCTTAATCAAGAAATTATGCAAACGGGTAGGGATAGCACGATATGCCAATGATACACTTCAGCACGCCCCGATTGCCTCATGGTGGGAGATGATGAAAGACAAGACTTTGGCCACCACACAAACTGAGGAAGAGAAGCAACCACCTCCACCACCTGTGCAATAAACGAGGTCAGGTTCATAAACAATTGTAGAACATATATGTGAGATTTGATAATTGCTCTTAAGCTAGCAAAAGAAATTTGTAGGGACTGGTGAAGGAGAAGACCCTTCAGTCTATTGCCCTGTAATGAGCCATTTGGAGCAAGTGGCTCGATTAGTAAGTCTGCTAGAGAGAGTAGGGTCGATGTTCTCTGTTGCCTGAACATAAGTACCTACAAGAATTGATCCTAGTGTCTGAGAAGTAATGGTCTCCACCCAATAGTTATTTCCTAAAATTTCAGGGAATGCCGCTACTTTTTCGGTACGCTTGGAGGATGGAGAGGTGGCGATAGTCTTGGTGACGTAGCACCAGGGATAGGAATTTGTGGCTGAAGTGGTTGCTGACATGATTGCTATGATCCTTAATGCACCAGCGGCACCTGTACCAGATGTACATGGACTTGAATATGTACAGGTGTCTGCAAGAACTTCACATAGCAAGATCGATGCCCAACATGAAGAACTGTTGGATTGACTGGTGGAAACTCGGCAACTGCTTCTGGATGTCTTTGATCTTCTAGATAACATCACTGCAACCTAGTCAGAGTTGCTCTCAGCAAGGGGTAAGAGCCTCATCTTGGAGGGGAAACTCAAAGTAGCTCAAGCAAATTATCAACACTTGGCAATGGAAGTTTCCCAATTAAGGGCCCAACTTGCTGATCCAGCTCTCCTCAACCATGAACTTACCAGAGATGAAGCTTTTCTACAGCTTCAAGTCAAACTCTAGATAGTTGAGGATGAGTGAGAGTTGGTGGTCTTTGATAAGTCCTTGATAGATGCTCATACATATCATTTAAAGAAGGACTTAATAGAGGTTCACCAGGAGAATGTCAGGTTAACCATGGAAGTTCATCACCTGTGTAATGTTGGTGCTAAAAATCAACACATGAAAAATTTTATCCATTAACAGCAGGAGGAGCTAGCTAGGGTGAATGTTGATGTGAGGAGATTCGCCACCGAAAATCAAAATCTATCTATGGAGGAGGTTCGAGCCTTGCAACAAAAATTAGCCATCGAAATCACTTCTTAGAAAAGTGAAGCCCTTAAGTTTGAAAAAGTTAAAAATCATTACAAGGACCAAGTGGGATTGCAGAAGGAAGTGAATGAAAAGTAGATTGAAGTCACAAAGGCCAAATTGAACCAAGTGCTCTAGTAGCTCCGAGAAGGAGGTGAGGTGTGGCAACCTATCTTTGATGGATTGAACGCCTACAGCCAGGCTGAGATCTACCTCAAGGAACTGCAGGTTGAAGAATGACAGAGTACATGGAGTTGGCCAACCTTCGCTATGTGAACCTGGCTATCCTAATAGCTGAAAGACTGTAGTCTGACCTAAAAAAGAAAGTGGCTGCCTTGTATTCTTTATACAAGGACAAGTTCCAAGTGCATAAAGCGACAAAACAAAAATTGGAAACATCAAATGTGGAACTCGAGGTTCTCTGCACATATTTTGAAGGGCAATGTGCAGTTGCTGAGAACTTGGCCTGATGAATGAATGACTACTAGTAGCTGCAGACATCAATTTGAGCATTCGACATCGAACGAAAATAGTTTGTAGCCTGGTTTATCAATCTGAAAGAACTCTTCCCTGTACTTCCATGCCCTTGGGAGGTTCCAGTCCTAGCACACATTGGTGAAGTTGCTTGGATAATGAATGATCCCAGAAGCAAGGAAGAGAAAATGAGGGCTCTCTTGGAGGCTTTTCGGTTGCCTCCAGAAGTTGTAGTTGTTGTGGGACAACCATTGTTTGCACCACCATCGCCACATGTGCTAGAGGTTGGTGAAGGTCTGTTAGAACCATCACCACCAGGGATGGTGTAATCTTCTCTAGAAATTTTTTCATCTTTTAGCACAACAGAGAATCTAGGATCGTCGGGGTGTTCAATTTTATCTATGAAAACCACCATTTTGTAATTCATTCTTCTCTGTACACTTGGGCACTTGGTGTGTCAGTAAAGTTGGTGTTGTATCATGTGTATTGTAATAAAGAACTTCATACCTTCCAAGTTGTAATGAAACTCAAGGACAATTTTTTACTTAGTCATGGGGGTATGATGAAGTGCTAAGTAGTCGATGCGTAGAATAGGCCATGTATACGGGGCCTCGTATACGTGGCCGTGTCAATGTGGTCTTGTCAATGGATCTGTCCATGCATCTACATGGCCTCGTTTACGCAGCACCTGTTCTAGCCTATAAATAAGTGTGCTTCCACCACACTTAGGTATCTTTTTGGTAGTTGTAGCGAAGCTCTTGCAGTTTGTTTCCATGAGAGTTAGAATATTTTCCAAGTACCTATAGTAGGTGTGAGAAAGGTGCTCGACTCTTTATTCGAGCACTAATGTCCCTGAGCCCATTGGTGTGACCAGTAATAAAGATGAGCTTTTCAAGCATTCCTTGTAGCAATTGGATTTAGTTATTTAAGCATTTAATAGTTTAATATTTCTATGCTTTATTAATTCCTTAAGTTTTTATTGATTATCACTTTAATCGTCATCGCTCGTTTATATCTTGTAAAAACCATAAGTACGACCATCTCGAACGTAAACCCAACACTTGGCAACCTAGTGACCCTTAACATCTGGTAAACCAGTAGTGGTTAGGGGATGCTCAGGATGTGCACGGAAGATGGGATCAGATGCTTATGCTAGGAAGAGTTAGGAGATAGAATAGGATAATTATAGATTAATGCAATAGTCCATTCCTTACACTTTATTTCAAGATTTAGGCTCTAGAAGATAAAGAGAAAAGCCATAAAAATCATTTGCCTCAATCTCACTTAACCATCGCATCAGAACACCACAAGTGAGGTTGGGAAGACAACGACTGTTCTAGCACAAGGTTTTGCTGGTTAGGGTTTGGTGTATGCAAAGTGCTTACAGTCTATGGAATTCAACCGAGTTATGTGTGAACGCCCATGATTCACATGGTTGGGTGTAGGGGTACCTAGCTGCTCATCATCCAGTGTGGCACTCTTTGACCATCTAGTAAGAAAATTCTAAAGGCTTCCTACTTAATTTTATACTAATTTTCTTTAGTTATAGGTGAAGGCCATAGGGGTACAGGAGAGTCGTAAGAGAGTAGAGGAGAGAGATGTCTTCAAGGTTTGGTTAATGTATATTCCCATGTATAGTACTATGGAATATTCATATTTGCATGATCTTTTACTTATGTATATGATGGTTATGTTTTGTAATCTATGAGAGCAGTCTAGACTTCTTTTTTTGGTTTATTTAGAGACATGCAATTTTATTAATTGATATGTATGCTTAGACTTTGGTTTGGTATGGAATTTTGTATATTTTGATTTGCAATGTATATATCAAGAGGTTTATTTAAATGTATTCTCATGCATTGTTGGTTTTTTAGCTTATCATGCTTCTATTATGTTATTATTAGCTAGCCTTGGCATTGCTTCATTCAAGCTAGGTGTGGTAGGATGGAGTATTACAATATTTCTATTTGAGAGGGTCTAGATATATTTTATTTTTTTATGTTCTATTTTAGTTATTGAAACTTCTTGTTCAACACTTTCTTTTAACATAAAGTCATGGTGTAAATTTGGTTTTTTTTTCTAAGTTCTTTGTTTGGTTCATTTTCTTAAGATAAGAGCTAATAAGTGTGTTGGATATTTTCATGCATGCTTTAGATAATTTTGATCTTTCATTTCCTAGCCATTGGATGTCTTTTGGTATATTGGATATTGTGTAGATAGGATTTTGCACACACACTTATTCTGCAATTTTTTTATAGGCTAGTATAAGGATTGTGTTAATGCTTTGAAATTTTAGCACACAGTTGCATCCTATATCATCATAAGTAATGCATGGAATTTTCTAATTCTTTACCATGTTATATTCATTCTCCTTGGAAATTGACAATGAGAGGTCTTGGATTCCCAACTTAACATTAATGGTGCTAATTCAAATTCTTCCCATGGTGATTGAGAACTCACCCTTGTTATTCTCCACATTGATCACAAGGAAATCTGTTGGATATAACCAATCATCAATCTTTCTCACTACATCATCAATCCTTCCTAAGAGAACAGTGATAGATTGATTTGCAAGCTCTAACTTAATGCTACATTTCTTAAGTGATTGTAGTTTCCAAGCTTTGTACATTTCATGTGAGATTAAATTCATGTCTAAACTTAAGTCTCATAGAGCTTTACATAATGAATTTTTGGTAATCTACAAATAGATCAAGGAACATCTTCGATGTGTTATCTTTTTGAGAAAAGACCCTATCTTAATATAGTTACTTATCATGTGAATGAGCATGAATTTTATGTCTTTTTCTAAAGTGGAAATGGTTGTTGGCTTTTGTGTAGGATTAGGAGGTGTTGTTTTCTTAAGGAAAGAAGTTGCATCATATGGACCTTGCACTAGTTTGATGAACTAGTAGCTTTACTATTTTTATTCACAAGAATGGAAACCATCCTGATGAGTGGCGTGATACCCCTACACTCAACCATACGAATACGAGTGTAGCACACTCGATCCGGTCAAACTCCATAGACTAAATGCCTACACGCCTCATGGAACACTTAAGGTTAACCATTAGTTGTCTTCCCAGACTTACTTGTAGTTATCACAGTGTATGGTTAAGTAAGTTCGAGGTATATGATTTTTATATATTTCTATGTTTTTCTCCTATGCTATTAAGTTAAGGGTTGAGAAACGAATTGCTAACTCTAACTAATGACCAAGTCTAAATTACCTAGCGTCAGCATCCGTTCCCACTTACCATACACACCCTGAATCGATGCAACTGTGGCTACCAAACGCTAATTGTCACTGGGATTACCACGCGTAACGCACGTGCTCGAAGTGGTCGTATTGAGGCACTTAACTAGGAGGAAAGGGTTGAGAGAATCTAATCTAGCCTAAGTGCAATGAGCAGTCGATTCCTTGACTAACCGTATACATCTTTGTGCACAACTACCATTGGGATTACTAAGCGCAGATCCTGGATACACCACTCGGTTACCAAGTAGTCACACTAAGATGCTCGTAATCAAGTTGTACTCATTCCGCGTTCTAGGAGTTAAGGGTGAGAGAGAAAATAATAAATAAAATCCTATTCCATGCACTGCAAGGTTTATCCAGGAAGTTCATCTTTATTTCCGTACACAACTTGTGTTCAGGTACAATGTTGCTCGAATAAAGATCCATTCACTTTAGGACTCCTACTGCGGGCACATGTAAAATATTCTATCTCTGGAGTGATCAATCTGCCAGAGTTTCCCTACTTTTAGCCCAGGATGAGGAAACAAGGGAGAGCAGCCTCTTATTTATAGACTTGACAGTGAATAGCGATATCACGTACGTGATATCGCAGGGGACAATGCGATATCACGTATGCGATATCATGGCTCATGCAATATCACGGCTCATGCAATATCGCGTCTCATCATACCCCCATGACTGAATGAAAACTCGTCCTCGAGCTCCTTACAAAATATTAGGAAGGTATGGGATTATTGAGGGGAATGGAACTAATGGGATGACATGTGAACAGATCATCATTACAAGACTTGACAAAACTGGTGTTCATGACAACAAGGGTGAACACCTTATTACATTTACATCAGGCCTCATTTGGCAGCTGAGAAAGAGAGAGAGAAAGAAGTGTTGTTGCTGCCAACGCCAAGATTACGCCTTTGTTGTCCATCTATAAGCGCATCATCGATTTTGCTCCTTGCATAGCTGCTGTAGCATTGCTCCATTCCATGTGTTCCTTCCAGATCCAGTCCGTTATTGCATGATCGCCATCTGCACACACAACTCAATGTTATATTAGCAAGGGTAAAGGAATCATCATGTAATTGATACCTTGCTTCGGTGTAAGTCCATTGGCTAGGTTGTGGTGTGGCTGATACGAATCGGAAGATATATTATTGATGACTACCGAAGGTGTAGGGGTTAGGAAGAAAATAGAAAAAATTCGGGGCTAGGAGAAAATCGAAAAAATCAGGCCCCGTACCCCCATGACTAATCGCGAACCTCCGGTAGCATTAGAATGGAGAAAGGAAAGGAGAAAGAAAGATAGATAAAAAGGGACAACTATAACATCGATAAAATGGATGTCAAGATGGTAATGAACAAAATAAAATTAACTGCAAAAATGTTTAACGGAAAGAAGTTAATTGGTGCTCCAAATAGGAATGTTAGTGGGTCCTCCCCAAAGCAGGCTCATGTCCTTAGTGCCCTGACAGACTGACATTCAAAGAGTCCATAGGCTTTTGGAATGTCATTTGGAACAAGAGTTAAAGTCTTAACCACAAGCGTTTACCAAAAAGAAAATAATGCATCAACCAAAATATGTATACTAATGATACAACCAGCAATGAGGTGGATAATGGAGAGAAGGATGAAGAGAGAGAATGGAATGGAATCCCAAGAACAAGGTGGTGTACAGCCCCTTGTGTGTTTCATGGTTAATGTGACTTAGCAAATCCCATTCCAAGTCTGGCCTCAAACAAACCACATCCAGTGACTTCGCATTAATGCATTTGGCCAATCCATCCTCTTGAAGTAACAAGAATGCCTTCACCCAAGAGCCACCACCATTCTGACGAAACAAAGGAGGAGAGAATGGGAAGCAAGAAGGGCCTTAGTTAGAGGGAACATTTTTGTTTTGGTTCCATAACCAGTGCTTGTAGCCCAAATGATTATTTCATCTAAGGGGTGTGCTTTGAATTCTCACTGTTTTTTTTTTTGTTTATGCGTGAGAACCACACCATGCAAAGACTTTGTTATTTTTATTAGCTCAGCTTCCCGATAATGGAGCAATGTCAGAATGGGAAGGAAAACTCAAGAAGAAAACATCCAAGCACCCAAGAGAATGGCCAACACAAATGCATCAAGTTCCCTTGAAGTCACACCCTTTTCAATCCTTGAGTCCTTCCTTAGTTTGAGAAATGCCCAGTCACCGATTCGTTAAAGTTCTTATTATAAAGGGACTGTACATTTCCAAGCCAAGAGAGACCATAGAAATTGATGGATGGATGTATGAAGTGATCTCATTGCCTACTAGATCAAAAGGAACATACCTCAGTATCAACATCATGACTTAAAGGTAAAAACCAACATTAGTAATCAATGTGAAAGCAGTTCATACCATCAAATTAAACACTTATTGGATGAAAAACTTACACGGTGGATACACATGCGCGCGCACACACACACACACACACAAAATGAAAAAGTATAACGATGTTGTAAAACAAAAACAAGAAAAGTTAAAAGAAAGTTGTAAAACAAAAGGTGTAAGACAAAAACATGTAAAACAAAAACGTGTAAAAGAAAAACTTGTAAAACAAAAATGTTGTAAAGCAAAAACTTAAAAGAACTGAGGGCCCCATATGGTTAGCACAGGTGGCCATCTTCCCCATGACTGAGTTGTAAGGGAGAGATCTGAAATAATGAATACTTGTTTGAATTTCGTAGAAGTGCCCAACTTCTCCCCATTGATGTTCTCAGATTAAGGGGTGGAAGTCGGCGACGCTCATATTCCAATGTGTCTATGCCTTCGTTGTTGGCATGGGTTGTTGTCTCAGTTTGTTCCATGCATATTTGGCTGCTCCTTCTAGTAGCTATCAACCACGAGGTGTCTACTACTTGTTGTATGGTTGCTATATACACATCTTTGTTTCATATTTTCAAGGGCACACCTGTTGCATGGAGGCATTTCCTCCATGTCATCACCCTATGAATCACTGTATGTGATGCATGGAACTTTCCTCTTCTCGATCTTTCCATAAATGTTTATCTTAGAGATTTCTAAGGAAAGATCACGGATCCTAAGGCGTGCATCTACTGTACTTAGCCATGCCCTTCCCATTATAATTGGGAAGTCCCCTTCATTGTTGTTGACTTCAATCACCAGGAAATCAGCTGGGTAGGACCAACCACTCATAATGGTAATGATGTCCTCCACCAATCCCAAGGGAATGGTGATGGACTGGTCTACCAGCTCTTGTTGAATGTTGCTATTCTTAAGTTGGGGCAGGTTCTAGGTGTGATACATCTCTCGTGAAATTAAGTTGACTTCAGAACCTGAGTTAAGAAGAGCCCTATGTGGTTCATTTCCGATGACTTGAAGGTAGATTAAGGGACTTCTAGGATCAGTTAGTTTCCTGGGAAGGTGGCCTACCTTGATTTAGTCGGTTACGGTATGCGTTAACATAACTGTATGCGTTAAGCTCTGTTGTTGAACAGAAGGGTGCACCGAAGTGTTAGATGGTGGAGGAGTGTACATAGAATCAACCACTTGTTGTTGGGAGAGTTTGTTTGGGCTTTTGGTTTTGAAGAAGGGTCTTCTCTTTTTACAGTTGTCAGAACCAGTAGCAGGTTGAATATTTATAGCTCTTGCAGCGTGACATTGCTGCGGTTTAGGAGGAAGTTCCCCTTACATTGTTGGAGCAGGAGGTGTTGTGGGAACTACCAGTGGAAGAGGTGTAGATGGATGAGGAGGATGGTATGGGTATGGAGTATCTCCTAGAGGAAAAGGAGTCCTTTTGAAGTACTCTTGAACTTGGTAGTGACAGTGGGGAGTTGTGTGACTCATAGAGTCACTTGGGGAAATCGGCTGCTGCACATAATATCCATATGGATTTGGTTGCTGGTAAGGGTATTGATGTTTCGGCAGTGGCATCCCCCATGACTGTGGGTATTAGCACTACTGATGCTATCCGATGGGTTGTGGGGGAGTTCCACTTGGATAATACGTTAAGGGTTGGTGGAATTGTGTTGGGTTACCTTGGGGATAAGGTAACCTTCAGGGTGTTTGTTGTTGGTTGATTCTTGGATTAAGTGCATACATCCCAGACTCCTGTAGATGTGAGATGATTGGACAACATCCCTTAGGATGGTCATAGTGGCAGATCTCACATCCACCGTGATCGTCTATGTCTGAATCCACAACCACATTGGAGTTAGTAATTTTCCTCTTACCCTTGTTATGTGCAGGGCCTAAATCACTCCACTTTGTTTTACCTTTGTTACTACTTTGTTCTGCCTTAGACTCTTCTACGATTTTCAAGACAGTTTCAATTTTAGAGTCTAAGGAACTCCATACATCATCTACCTTAGTCGCTATTTTTATTGTTAGTTTCTGAATTGACAAGGTTTTTCTATTCACCAACTCTTCAAGTGGTGACTCATCCTCTTCATCACAAAATTTCACTCCCTTCTTTCGAAGAGAGGGATCTCGGTTGTACTCTTCCGTACTTTCCCTTTTGCGTAGCTCACCTTCTTCTTTTGCTACTTGTTCCAACAAGCGATGAACTTCATGGGCTCTAAGTTGTGATAGTCTCCCTTGGGCATAAGTCCCAAGGGTTCTTCTAGTTTCATGTCTGAGCCCATATACGATGTGGTGGAGTTGATCTCGCTGAGCGTAACCATGGCCTAGGCAACGATGTAGCAATATATAGGATCGGGCCATGATAGCATCCATGGGTTCATGAATACCTTGCTTCCATCCTTGGATCTACTTACGTAAATTGTACACTCTGGAGTACGTTTGATACTTATCGTTGAACAAGTCTAACATTGTACTCCACCTCCTGATGATTTCCAGTTCTAAGGACCGGTACCAACTCTCTACTTCTTTGATGAGTGTCCTGGGAAACAACTTAAGTTTTTACCACTCGTTCTCAATGTTTTGCAAGGCGCAGGCATCATGGAATGCCTATAAATGATTTTGCAGATCTGAGTTGTATCCCCCTTCAAAGCATGGGATGTTATTCATGTCTAAACGCTTGATCTGACTATCTTTTAAATGCCTTGTGGGAATTCTAACTGCCTTCGTTATGTCAAGCATACTTCNGAGTGGTTGTTCCCTATGTGAACAACTGGTGTTCACGGGCATCAGAACCAGTGTGATGTATCGTTGATCATAGGTCCTGATACCCAACCTCCTCACCATCGTTAGGAGGGGGAACATCATTCATTAGAGAACCTATGATAATGGGCCCATCATCTCCTATTCTGCTAAGGACGTGCAGGCCTTTGCCCTTCAACAGGGTATGTTGGCTCTCTGCCTTGCGTCTCGCATACGTTGTGCTTCTATGGGATGACAATCCCTTGTGTCAAAGTCTTCCATAACATATTCAACATAAAGCTGAGTCATGCCACTCTGTGCTAAGGCATGGAGAAGCATGTTTGGGACTGATCGATCTAGAGGTAACACTATGTTACCAAATAAATCTCTCTAGCACATTTGTTCATCTTGATGGAGGATAAAAGTAAAATTAGGTATATACTCATCAGGATGAGTATATGTCACTTTGTATTATTGAGGAACTAGCTGATTGAGGTTATGTGTTTTTGATTACTGACTATCCTTTGTATTATCCCTAGGTGATGTGCCCTTGTGAGAAGAAGAAGAAGACATGATGTCTATCGGTGTGCTAATTACCATTGTATAATTTTTTTCTATTTGATTAACCCTAAGGTTCGTTTAAGCTCCCAACGATGTGAGTAATATCCTATGTTCTATTTAGCGCAAAAACACTTAGTCCCTGGCAACAATGCCAATGATGAGTGGCGAGATACCCCTACACTCAACCATACGAATACGAGTGTAGCACGCGCGATCCGGTCGTACTCCATAGACTAAATGCCTACATGCCTCATGAAACACTTAAGGTTAACCATTCGTTGTCTTCCCAGACTTACTTGTAGTTGTCACGGTGTATGGTTAAGTAAGTCTGAGGTATATGATTTTTATATCTTTTTATGTTTTTCTCCTATGCTATTGAGTTGAGGGTTGAGAAACTAATTGCTAACTCTAACTAATGACTAAGTCTAAATTATCTAGCATCAGCATCCGTTCCCACTTACCGTACATACCCTGAACCGATGCAACCGTGGCTACCAAATGCTAATCATCACTGGGATTACCACGCGTAACGCATGTGCTCGAAGTGGTCGTACTGAGGCACTTAACTAGGAGGAAAGGGTTGAGAGAATCTAATCTAGCCTAAGTACGATGAGCGGCTGATTCCTTGACTAACCGTACACATCTTTGTGCATGACTACCACTGGGATTACCAAGCGCAGATCTTGGATACGCCATTAGGTTACCAAGTAGTCACACTAAGATGCTCGTAATCAAGTCATACTCATTCCGCGTTCTAGGAGTTAAGGGTGAGAGAGAAAATAATAAATAGAATCCTATTCCATGCACTGCAAGGTTTATCTAGGAAGTTCGTCTTTATTGCCGTACACAACTTGTGTTCAGGTACAATGTTGCTCGAATAAAGATCCGTTCACTTTAGGACTCCTATTGCGGGCACATGGAAAATATTCTATCTCTAGAGTGATTAATTTGCCAGAGTTTCCCTACTTCTAGCCCAAGATGAGGAAACAAGGGAGAGCCACCTCTTATTTATAGACTTGGTAGTGGACCGCAATATCGCATACGCGATATCACAGGGGATGACACGATATCGCGTACATGATATCGCATGGGATGTGATATCGTGATGGCCACGATATCACGTCTCATCACATCCTAAAGAAAGAAAGTTTTCAACATGTGCACTCTAAGCTACTAGCACTATTGTCTACTTGTATGTTCATAGTATAAGTGGTATTCTTCTATTAAGGTTGTAGTGGCAATTCATCCTACATTTTTAGTGGTGTCATATGTTGGAAGGAAGTATGAAAGGATTGAGAATATGATTGATGGAGAGAGGCATAAGATGGTGATTTCACAAGAGGTGTTGTAGATTGATGGTATTCAAGAGAATAGTAGTAGTGAATTAAGGTATGGGTAGTAGAACCATTAGGAAAAATAGGCTATTGAACATAGTATCCATAAGGATCCAACTAGCAATAGGAGTATTGTTGGTTTGGTGATGGAATTTCCCACAATTGTGGGTTTTGCCATTGTTGCTAATAGTATACTGGAGGTTGAGTTCGAGTCCCACTTGGATAGTACTATTAGTGGTAGGACTACCTATAATTTTCTTGTGGATAAGATAATCTATTGGACATTTACTTTTCTATGAACTTGGGATTCAAAGCATAAGCCCCAGACTCTTGTAGATGTTAACATAACTAGGTAGTAGCCCTTTGGATATTCATTTTGTCAGATGTCGCATTGATAATCCTTCTCTAAATATGAGTCTACAACCTCTTTTACTACTGTAGGTTTTCCTTTTTAATGATAAGTATCACTAATTTTCTTATTCTTTTTTCTCTTCTTATCTTAGTCTATTAATCCTATGTGCTTTGCCTTGTCCTCCATGATTTTCAAGCTAGTTGTAACTTTTGCATCCATTAATTCCCACATCTTATCTATCCTTATTGCAATCTCAGGGATGAACTATTGTATTACTAAGGTTTTTTGTGAAATCACCTCATCAGGAGCTATCTCTTCTTCTTGATAATAGATATGAACCTTCTTCTTGTGAAGAGTTAGATTCCAATAATATTCCTCTGCACTCTTCCTTTTGTGTAGTTCTTTTTCTTCTTTTGCGAGCTTTTCTATTAGCCTTTGTATTCAATGAGCTCTTAGTTTTGATAATCTTCCTTGGGCATAGATCTCAAGCATGTCTCTCATTTTGCTATGAAGCCCATTTATGATGTGTTGAAGTTTCTGTTTTTAAAAAAATCTATAGCCTAGGCATCTATGTAGTAGAGAATAGTATCTACCCAAGGCTACAATAAGGGATTCATGATCCTCTTGCTTTCATCCTTGGATTTGCTTTCTTAGATTGGATACTTTTGAGTAGGTTAGGTACTTCTTGTTGAAGAGCTTGAGCATCATGGACCACTAGAGAATTGAATCTGGTTTCATTGATCTATACCAACTTTTAGCTTCTTCTATTAGCATCTTGGGGAAGAGCTTAAGCTTTTACCACTTACTTTCAGTTTTATAATGTGTAGACATCATAGAAGGCCTATAAATGATGCTGTAGCTTAGAATCGTAGTCTCCCTCAAACTTAGGAATATTATTCATATCAAGTCATTTGATGTAGCTTTCCCTTTGGTGCCTAAGGGATATTCTTATAATACTTGTTTATTTGAGTGGAATGTACTTGGACATGTTTCATGACTAGCAATAATAATAGAGATTAATTTCCTTTCATGCAATACTATGACTTAGAATAGATTTAATTTTTAGCATTTAATTTCCCTATTATTTATTTATTTTATAGTGTAATATTTATGATTTCTTCACATATTAATCATATAGTGAAATGAGCATAAATTATTTTCTAATTTAATGTGTATTCATTTGGTAATCCCAGCAACAAATATACTAGTTCACGATGTGAATGAAAGATTAGAAATCAAACAGTCATCATCCTAAGCTAGCCTAGTGAAACACCATAAAATTTCAAGACCCTCATGCCTCACCAAGGTCTTGGAATTTAGGCAAGGACTTCCATAAGTGTAGCATCATGACAGTTTAGCAGGAAAATGTAGGCATTGAGGTTAGACTATACAGTCCGACAAGTTTTCTATCTCCAGAGTAGACAGGCCCGATGGACTCTTCGGCCTGCCCACTTGGACAATTTACCTGGCTAACAGTCTACTTAGAAAATATGCTAGGGGTTGCCAAAAGTGTTTGGGATAACCAAAGCAGTTTGGAAAGTTTTCTGGTGAAGAAGTTTTCTACGCTACACTACACTATGTAGCGTAGCAAGCTTCAAAAGATAGTTTCTCGAGCACCCAAGTGCGGATTGACAGAATCATTGCAAAATAAGTCAATATTCAATTAACACAAGACGCTACACTATGCTATGCTACGTAGCATAGCACAGTGTAGCAAAGGAAAATAAGAAAGGCCCATCTCATTAAGTAATTCCAACAAGAAAGTTTCACTTGGAAAACACTCCAGCCTCTAAAACCAGTTGCCCTATTTGGCCCCAAGCCTTGAGTAAAGTTTCTTGCTAGAAGGTGGATTGAATGAAAAAGCAGGATACGCTGGCTGCTACGCTACATAGCGTAGCAGCCAACGTAACATAGCGTAGCACACTGTAGTAACAATACAAAAGTAGCAAAAGTGTTCCAAACATAAGTTCAACAAGTTCAAGGGCTTCCCGGCACAAAGGACAAAAGTTGCAGTCCTTAGCATGACCAAGCCTTAGACAAATGCTTTCAGCTGCAACACAAGTTTTAGTCAAAACCAGTGGCTACGCTATGCTATGCTACGTAGCGTAGCAAGCAGCCACTTACGCTATGCAACATGAGTAACTTAACACTGGTACGGAAGCATCAAGACATCTTCGGGTAGTTCTAGAACTTGTTGACAGCAGTCTTTCTCATTTTGGCATCTCCTTTGAAGAATCAGCAATTTCACTCCATTTTGCACACCCCCTGGTTAGCTACCAAAAAAAAAATTGTTCCTACGCTTGACCCTGCTCGTAAGAGTAGGGAAGACATAGTCTTGGAGTGTAAGGTCCATTTCTGTTTGCATTGTTAATACACTGACATCGACACATACAGTCTTAGAGGCATAATCACAGTGTCGCCAAGTTCACAACCAGCATTGTGCACCTACACAGTATGGGCACATCAGCATCTCGTGGGGTCCAGGACATGTGGCATCCAGGCCTCATTTCTTGCATGCTCCTGGCCCTATAAATACCTCGACAAACAACACTCAAAGGATTGGCTTTTCTAGTTGGCATTTTCATCCAAATAGTTGGCATTTTTGCATTAACAAGAGTGGTTGGCTTGTTGGCTTTTCACATTGGCTAGTTGGCTTCTTAGCAAATATAGTTGACTTCTTGCTGCAGTTAGCTTTTAAGTTGTCTTTTAGAAGGCATAGTTGGCATTTCCCTTGAGCATTCTAGTTACTCTTGAGTTCTCTGTGTGTGTGTGTGGCATTGCATGACCTGTTGTACACCTTTCAAACAAGGCAAAGAATCAAATCCGTGGCCTTAGGGCGGTGCATTTTCTTACTTGAGTTTGTTCTGCTATTTCTTTACTGTTATCGTTGTTCTGCATCGTTTCCTTTATTTCTGCATTTATTGATCATTTTTTTACCTTGTGTGTCTCGCCCTCGAAATGACATTTACATAAGGTTAAGATACACCGACTAAGTCCCTATCTGATCGACCAGATCGTTTAGGGCGCCCCATTTCCATTTTCTCCAGCATGACCCTCGCATGGATCTGGGGTTAAACTGTTCACTCAGCAACCTCTCGGTGTTCCAGCCACTAACATTTTCGATTGTTACACCTAGAATTTACTTTCATCATTATTTATATTAAATAATTAATTAATATTTATATTTTCAATTATTTTTATTAATAGCCATAGTAACATCATCATCATGTGCCACAACTATACTTAACCACATGTATTAAGGGCCATTATAAGTATAGCTGGGAAGATTGAAACTTGTGATCATATAATATACCATCTAGGTCCCATGCTAGGTCCATCCATGGATTATGGCATGGTCTATCATGACACTTGTGAATCATATAGTTGGGCATAGGACATACTCACTACTCATCATTTGGTGTCATTGTTAAGGATGGTGCTAGTGATATAAATAGTTACATTATAAATTTTCATTGTAAAAAGCATTAATCATCAGTATCATCCTAGCCTTGTCCCAACAAAATGGGGTGACTACATGAGCTCACTTTTTTCATTCATTTCTATATAGAGCTACATCATTGTTCATTAAAAAGCACTAATTATTTATCTTTTAGGAAAATTTAATTATTCCTAACCTAAACATGGCTTCTTCATATGATGTCAATAGTTCATCACGTGATGAAAACACTAGTGGGGGTCATGATAGGATCCATCTTAAAGAAGATTGAAGTGGACCATTTTAGGAGAGGATCTCATATGCTCATCTAGATTCTTATTATCTTTATTTTACATTCATCTTCCACTAGGATGAACAATTTAGATGGAGGAACATGTACAACACCCATCCCCTTATCTATTCACAATAATCTCTAATGTTATGAATGCTTATCTTTCTATGGTAGGTTGTATGAAGCCTCTTCCATGGAAAGACACATTCAAAAGTATG
Source organism: Gnetum montanum (assembly GCA_015680685.1). Classification (NCBI taxonomy): domain Eukaryota; kingdom Viridiplantae; phylum Streptophyta; class Gnetopsida; order Gnetales; family Gnetaceae; genus Gnetum; species Gnetum montanum. The sequence goes on from MNCI01002347.1 coordinate 347,809, forward strand.
TTGATGATACTATGATTATCATGCAGGGCTTCATCACCAAGGATTAAAAGCTCAAGTCAACCATTGATCTCTTCAAAAATGCATGTAAACTATAAGTAAACTAGGCAATGTCTATAATTTATAACATTGAATGCCTATCACATTATTTGCACTGCACTATGCATCTTTTTGTTGGGATCTTCAACCAACTCCTAGATACTTACCTTGGCACACCAATGTTTATTATTTTTCCTAAGCTTTCACATTAGAACAATGTCTACAATAATAATTCGAAACACCTTATTAACTGACATTGAATCCCATCTACATCATTACCATGCGTCCATCATCTCAAGACTTTATAAGGAAAGTTGACATGCTAATTCATAACTTTATTTGACACAACATAGAAGAGCATAAGAAATTCCACCTTGTTAATTATATTACTCTAGCCAAACTCAAACATTATGACAGGGTCAATCTCACCTTCTTCTTTCCCATCATGATTAAACAACTAGCTCAACCTGTGCTCTAATGATTATAAAGATACATGTTTCCACTAGTGTGGCATAATATTTTAACCATAAAATATTTTTTCTTATGATCCCACTAGTTCTTCATACCATCTTGGTTTTTTCAATAATTGGCTACCACATGGAATGTTATCTCTTCTCATCTTACTTGGAACAATTCTCACCATATATGCACTTTAATTTATTAACACTTGTTACCATTTTGTCCCATCCTCATACCAGGGACTTCCCCCCATTCTATCCTATCCTAGTACTAGGCATTGGTTACGCCCACGTTGTCCTACATACACACCGCGTCTACTTCATAGTTGCACGGAGCCTCTGCTCCTATCTCATCATTTGCATCTATTCCATCACCAGTGGCAGGTCCAGCCCTAACCATGTGGTGGACCTCAACCACTTCACTCCCCATCTTGCAGCCCCACCAGATGTCACAGCACCCTTACCACCAAACATAACAAGTCCTGCAGGTATCACAACCAAGCGCGGGACTGTGGCCCATTCCATTGGTCATGCAAATGACCAACCCCACAGCACCACCAGTTTCCACCGCTCCAGCAGTACCACCCACTAGGTGGTGGACCGCACTAGTAGCACCCTTCGTAAGGATAGCCCTTATGGCCCCTCCTGTGAGCCAAGCCGCTGTCCTCACTACGCCACAAATGATGGTTGCCCCTGCACCCCGCAACTGTCTACGTTGTCTCCGGGTCTGGATCAAGCGTTTCAACTTATCCAGACCCTTACTGAAGAGGTTAGGTACCTCAAGGTCGCCGGTTCTTATATGGTGCAGGTCATGGATTTCTACCATGATGATCCCATCAGCTCGACGGTTCCCATGCTTACATTACCCCCTAGGATGTTGCTCCCCTAGTTTACGAAATACAACGGGGAGGACGACCCGAATGCACATATGGTCACATTCAGATCAGAATCTTTGTTGCTAGAACAATGGCCGCACACCATCGTTTGTGTCTTTGCTATGTCTCTAATAGGCAAAGCTTTAGACTGGTACCACGCACTCCCGTGTGCCTCCATCTCAACATTGGAGGAGCTACTGACCTAGTTTGTGACCCGCTTCAAGTATAACTTGAAGCCTGAAGTCACAAGAGATCAGTTAATGGGAGTTAAGCAAGACCCACTAGAGTCGGTGCAGAGGTTTATACAGTGGTGGAACGCCACCTTGAATGGGATCTGTGAGCCTATCGTGGAGGCCCACTTGCTAGCCATCTTCAAGGGGGCGGTGAATGATTTCATCAAATCCAAACTGTATTACCTAGCCCCATGCTCCCTCAGTCAAGCCTTTGCACAGACAAAGAGCATTCAAGACGTGGCCGAGGCTAGTAGGGATCTGGCCTATGTTGCATATAAAAATGCACATACTAAAAAGGATAAAGAGAAGGGCAAGGCCACAACGGCCACTGTGGCAAACAAGGCCCAGCCCAAAAACAACAATAACAAGAAAGCAATTGAAACACCAACTAACCTTGCGCCTAACCTAGGCAACGCCGCTCAACCCTTCACATCGACACCTGAAGCATCCACCCCGCCTAAACCCAACTTTGAGTGTAAAGATCACTCCAAGTACACCTCACTACCTCTCAAGCCTTCAGAACTTTTGAAGCAATTGCTAGGGGCGGGGTACATTCAGCACAAGTGGATGTCAGAGGAGGTGACCAAATGGCATTAGCGGTATTGCAAACTTCTTAGGAACCCTTTCTTGGCTTTGCCCAACGAGCCCCCAGTTCCTAAGAACTTCAGGCTAGAGCGGTTCTGTTACTACCAACTCTATGGTCATGACATGGATTACTGTCTGGCCTTAAAAGATGACATTCAATGGATGATTAATCAGGGGAAGTTGGTGCTAGACGAAAGCAACCCTATCTACTCTGAAAATCAATCCATGCATGTTTACAAAGATCCCCTCAACACTAACGACATAGGGTACATCATCAACACCATTGGCATAGACGGGAATCCGAAATTGCCCCAACAATCGTTTGTGGTTCGTATACTTCAACGTAGCGTAGCGACACCAACAATGGCAGAAAAGACACTACAGCAATCGTTTGTCCTTAAGGTCCCTCCTCGAACATCCGCCCCTGCACCTTCCGTGATCAAGACTACACCACTGCCTGCATTAACGCCACAAACACCATTCATCATTAGGGGGCCAAATCACTCAACTGCCCCCATCCCACATAAGACAACATTACAGCCTTCTCGCTCAAGGAAATAGGAAGAGCATTTGATAGGTGAAACGTCTACAAAATGTACCTCCCCAGGTCCTTCCAATCCTACTCCTTCATCCTCTACATCTATGCCCGCCTTGTCACCAAAAGTTAATGCCGCTACGTGCACACGGTCATCACCACCTAGCCCGAAAGGGTCTAACCCCAGACCTGAAATCACTCCTCCTCGGGAAATTCATCTTCTAGGACAAATGGAGGAAGAGAAGGGTAGTAAACAACAGGAAGGTGGACAAAACCTCTTAAACACTCTTACTCAGGTAAAATAGGCTCTAAAACAAAAGAATACAACATTGAGCCTGTACTACTTGGTAATGACATCCACCGCACATCGTGAGACGTTGGTTCGCATGCTAACGTCCATACTAGTTGACGAGAACATGCCAACTGAGGAGAAAGTAATCCATTTGGTCATGCTTTCTTCTACACTTGAAGAACCACAACCATCCTAATTGACATTCTATGAAGACTCCATTAGGGAAGACCCTAAAAAGGGTTAGGTGACAACAACACTCCTATTCATCACAATTCAGGTCGACCAACATAAGATCCGAAAAGTACATGTTGATGACGGGGCTGCTATGAACGTCATTCCATTCCCCATAGTGGACAGACTGGGTTTGGTAGACCAAATCAAACCCACGACAATGTCATGTTTGAAGTCATTCAATGGGGCGCAGGTAGTGTGAAAGACACTATCCACATTGACTTTGTGGTAGGGGACCAGTTCCCCACAAACACAACATTTATCATGGTGGAAGAGATGCCCAAGTTTAACTTGATCTTGGGGAGGTCATGGTTAGCCCAACTTAGGGCCATCTCTTTAGCCATACATCAGGAAATCCATCTACCTTATGCAGGCATGGAGGTGGTGATCCACGGTGGCGAGGTGACAACTCAGGTAATAAATAACGTAGATATGGAGCAAGGTTCAGAGGTCATAACCTCTGAGAATGAGGCACCTGTTTCTGCTGATACTAACTGTTTGATAAAAAATCCAGCCCAACATGTCAACTTAGAAAACAAAACTACGTGGGCCGAGTTACCTTTTCAAGTGGTAGACGACGATGTAGAAGAATACCGCAATAAAGCCTCTCAACCTTATGTGTCGTCGAACCCACGATGGGTTAGAAAGTAGTTGCGAGGATGATTGTTACTCGTGTAGTGTAACGACTCCATTACTCCTTACCTGATTAACACCCATTATACATTTATCCCTTGTTTGCTTCATATTCATTCATTTACACTAAGCGTCTAACTTATTCTTTAAACCGTTCACATGTCCTTCGTTTGCATTACGTTATGGCCCATTAAGGCCTAAAACTAGCAAAATTTTTCATTTGCATGACGCCATAGCTTGCTAAGGCCTAAAATTGAAAAGAATTTTCCTTTACCATCATCGCAATGGCCCAAAATGGCCTAAAACTAGCGACGGCCTGAAATGGCCTTAAACTATCGTTACGACTCGAAATGACCTTAAATTATCGTTACGGCTCGAAATGGCCTAAAAGTAAAATGAGATGTTCGTAATGAGTTCAATTTATAAACGAAAATAGAATAAAATAAAATAAAAACATGTAACAACATATAACACATGAGAAAAAACAAATCTCTTCATATTTCAATTTTTCTTTCACAAAATAACAATGTTTGTAACATTTTTTTTCAATTCAAACAAAAGGGTTAGCTGCTACGCTATGATCCTTCGCTTGTTCCACCATCTCCTGCTTCAGTAGGCCCCATATTTTCACCTAGATCTTGCACCATAAAAGGATAGATTAGTTAGCTAAAGTTGCAGTAAAGACTCCAACAAAATAAATTGTTGTTGCACCAAAGGATAACTGACCCAAGACGGCCCTGCATCTGTTTTGGAGGGTATCCGATCCAAGCCTGCCGCTAGGCATTGTAAAATCTCCTCTTCCATGATGAGCCAAATTCCTATTGCCCAAATCAGCGCTTGTAGCAACTTTCTCCTTCTCTACGGATGTCCATCTTGGAGGTCCAAGAGAAAAGGTGGCAGTGGTGGTCTCACCCACAGGAAAGGTCACTTCCCTTTCGGGGAACTCACTCACTGTCACCTGTTGCATGAACCTATCGTAAGCCCCAGAAGTGCCAATAACATCAAGGAATACCTCGTGAGTATGTAACTTGATCGAGGCATCCCTGTATTGGTTACGATAGGTGGCACGTTCTAGCTTATACATATGCTTATGATTTTTCTACGTCTGCCCCCATTCGTAAACCTTGGCGCTGTAATCTTTCCAGTCTTGGTTCTTCTCGCCTAATAGGTCCATCTATATGCGCTACTCTATTATCTCACAGATGGCCTCATTGTTGCACTGCACGGTCGTCTAGTACCTCATGTAGTCAAAGATGGTTGTGCGCCAACTGCCATAGTTGGTATCTCGGGCCAACAGGAATTCGTTCCTGGAACAGAGATCTCCTACCTCAGCGGTCAGGTTGGCCTTCTCCTTCTCAAGCTTTTGGACCTATTTCCAGAGGTGTTCGTTCATGCGTCTGCATTCCCACAAGGAGCATGTCGAGTACAAAGCACATTGTCTTGCCTCGTCGTATATGTGACGAGGTACTTCGGTCACTTCTGGCGAAAATGCAGGCATGACATTGACCTTGATCGCCCTCTTAGGGTCCCACTTGAGATGAGAACCTGCCAACCACGCATAAACAGAAATGCATTAGTCACAGAGGCGTAGTGAATGCAACAACAATGTAGAGTCTAGCGTAGCATTTTAGCTTACCCACTTCTACGTCAACCTGCCTTACACGGTCGATCATGTCATTGACTACCCCTTCCATAAAAGTAAATTTATCAGGGGTTTCAGTCCATGATCGCAAGCGGATCGAGGATGGGCCGAGAGTGCCAACAGTGGTATTAGATGCATGATAAAATATGTTAGTTAAAATGGAGAGAATCATAATAGGGCTAATGAATAGCATATATGATAGTATAAAGCTCCTACTTAGCAAACCCTCAGGGTTGATAGCAGGGGGGGGGGTCACCCATCGGCACATTATCAAATATGTGATCAAACTCACTAGCATCCAAATGGAGCCCCTCTCCTTCTAGCTGACCCAGCAACATAGCAGCATCCTCAATGCTCATGCACCCCTCCAGCATTGAGCTGGTCTCTATGAAAGGGTCATCAACAAGGGTCTCATCCTGGTCACCAGGGGCCTCTTCATCGTTGGCTGGGCCCTTTCCTTTGTTGGCAAAGGCCTCCTCTTCATCGGTGGAGACCTCCTCTTCACCATCCAAGGCCCTTTCTTCTGTAGCAAAGGCCCCTTTTTCACTAGTCGGGGCCCCCTCCTTTATAGCAGGAACATCCACATTTTCGCCAGGCATCCCTGTAGTAGGGGCTGTTACCTCTTCTCCTCCTTCTTCCTCTTCTCCCTCTTCTCCCTCAGCTAACAAAGCATAATCACAGTAAGTAGATAACATCAACTTGGAAAAATTGCTATGCTACCTAGCGTAAGATAGCGTAGCAAACATAAAGACAAATAAAAAAAGGAGAAAAACTTAACTTACCAATCAGAGGCTGCACTCTGCGAAGTTTGAGTCGTAGCTTCTTCCCTCTTCCTTCATCTGTGTGAGGAGGTTCCTCAACCAGAAGAGACCTCTTGCACTGCAATTTCGTCATCACCATCTCTGTAATGAGGCGTTCCCCCCTTGTCACACTGTTGGTGGTAGTGAGGGTTCCTCTCCCATGCTGTCCTTAGCCTGAAAGTTGCATGCCACCTGATCCCTGGTCGTCATTGAGAATGACTTCCCAATAGCTTCTGGGGGTTCCTAAGATCAAGTGGTATGGAAGACTTGGTAGATCCATGGTTTGGAGATTTGGCTACGATCTTGTAGTACCCAAACCCCATTCTCGTAGACTACCAGGAATTTTGCAAAATGTCGAAGGGAAGTTATGAAAAAGACATGGTGCACGTTGAAACGGGGTCAAGCTTCCCACGAAGCTTGACCATTTCAGTCTGCATGCCTTTGCAAAGGTGCTTGGCCCAATTGTAATGGGTCCCTTCTTCCATGACATCCCTCAGTATCCAAGCCTGCTCAATCCCAATGATTTTTCCTTAGGACAGTAGCTTGGGGAAGGCACGGGCACAGAAGATAGGGTAAACTATTTTGGCCACCCATAGCTTGGCTTTCTCCATAAAAATTTCCTTTCGATCCTTGGCAGCCCCTAGCCACTCCTCGATGTCCTCTTGATTGTGTGCATCCCTCTTGGACTTTTCTCCCATAGGGAGACCATTAGAGGGGATGCCAAAAAGGTCTGTGAAATATTGATCATTGAGATCAAGCACCACGTGCACATCATGAACACGTGTGCGGAAGCGGTCTACCTTTTCGGAGAAGGAGCTGGCTAGGGAAAGCATCTCTGCAGGTGGGACACTCAGGTTAACTGCCAAAAACAAGTCCATAAGCCCTGCCTCCTGAAGGTTATGGACTAGTGTGGTTGGGGCCCCATTGCAGAGCCAGCACTGGGTCTCCTCCACCTCCCCATACTTAAAGAAGAGGTTGGTCTCATTGTGCCCGGAGAAAATTACAGTCACCTCTTGGGCTTTCTTTGCTGATAAAACGATTCGCAAATAGAAAAATAAAAATAAAAAGAGAAAGAGGGTTAGCAAAATGCAAACACTACTCAAGTATTTATTAGTAAATTTACACTCTAGCGTACCATATTTGAATGGCATGGGAAATGGTGGGAGATCCACCAAAATGTCTTCGACGGTGATCGGCCTAAGGGATGCCCATTCCCTATCCAACCAACTGGCTTTTCTACATTTCCCATAAAACTAGGAAAACCAAGTTGAATAGGTTTTGAACTAACCCCTGAATTGGCCTATCACACCAGCACGCACATTCCCAATGGAGGAAAACTCCCGTAGGACCATTTGTGCCAATGACAAGGCATCCGTGTCACCATGAAGACCAATCTTGTCAATGAAAAACTTGGTCACACAAAAAATGAACATATGCACTGTTAACACCTGTGTCTAGTGTAGCATGAATTACATGATGAAATTCCCTCGCAGAACTCACCTACCGGTGTAGTAAACAGTTCCAGGTGGGTTCTGAAAGCAGGTACCCGTGTAGTGGGCAACAAACAACGTATTGTATAAGTGGTAACATTTATACTCAGGCATCTCCCTAATCAAACTTAAGCATATTAAGCCTTTTGGATGCTAGTTGGAACCTTTTACCTACTCACCCCCAATTGACCTATCAGTTAAAAATTTCAGAATACCCTGGTTTGCCCTAGGCAACAGGGTTTCTGTGATTGCGGCTGCTATCTTCACTGACAAGTTTGACCAAATGATCACACTAAAGTGCTGGAGAAGGAACTGTAGGAAGTCCCGTGCACCCTCCTGGAACCACACTGCCTATTGTTTCACATGTGTGTGGGGGGGAGGGACATTGGCCATCGGTTCGCTTAGGCAACATAGGACTCCTACGATTTCCAGGATAATCAAAATGGATCTCAACATAACCTTGCACCAACGAAGAACCAAATGTTAGCATTATGTACAAGAAAAGTTTACATGTAGCGTAGCATAACCCTCTCATTATGTATAGCATAGTATGGCATTCCCATAGCATGTAGTGTAGCAAGATTTCACAGTTGCAAAGAATATATATAAAAAATATATAAAGAAAAAAAACTCATACATGTAAACAAACGACAAAGCAAGTTTCGTAGTGTAGCAGGGTCATCAAACCGCACACAATGCAATAACGCCTGGATAACTCGTAATGTAGCAGACATGCAACGACGCAATCAACACATTACTATAATGAGCATAGCCATACAACAAGCTTAACAAATTAGGCAATGCAGCCGTACTACAGGCTTTACAATGTAACAATATGACAAGCCTATTAAACCTTGCAACGTACGACCACACCACAACAGAAAGCATTACAGAGTGCAACAAGTAAGAGTTTACCATGCTACAACTATCTCAACCATAATTCTGCTATACAAAATAACTTGCGTTGTGCTACATTAAAACACATGTCTCATTTGTCAAATCACACAGAAGGCTAGAACCCTCTTGAAGGTGGCATGCTACGTTAGCCATGCGCTAAGCTGTGTAGGCTCACCCAAATCCCCATGATAGTGCAGTCACAACAATGGCAACCATGGTAATATTGCATGCGGCTGTAACGTAACATCCATACAACCGTTGTGGGAAACTAGCGATGGCGGCAATGTAGCGGCCAAAATGGTAGCCAAAACGATGGTAAAAGAATGCAGAATTAAACAATAACAATTGCAGAAATCTGAACAAAGAAGGCAACATAGGAACTTACCACATGGATGGAGTCTCCTCTCACACTACAACGTGTGCCTAAGTTAGGCGCCCCAAAGTGTCCTTGATTTCGTTCACTTTAGCGAGCCCTCGGTGCTTACGTTTGCCTTTTGGTGCCATCGTTTCCCTTGGAGATGCTATCGGTTGCTATGCTACATTGATTTGCTTTCTCTCAGCATAATCACACTACACTCTAGATGTGGGCTCTGCACTCGAACAATGAAAATGAAAATTTTACCAAGGATAAACCCTTATTTATAGCCAACGCGGTGAAAAGAACTTGCTATTTTCACATCCCAAGTCATGTGGGATGTCCTGTGTAGCATAGCACTGGCATGTCATACATCCACGATAGCGTACCATTCCTGTTTCCAAACAGGTGGGGCCCAGCCAAAAATTTTGCTTCACCTTAAATTAGAAACCTACCCATACCAAGCCTGCACGCCACAGTCAGCAAAGACCTTAAACTAGCAATTTTATCTAAAAAAATATATATACTTGTTAACGGTCTGGAAAGATCTTAAACTAGCAACCTTATCTAAACATATACCATAGTCCGCAAAGACCTTAAACTAGTAACTGTACCTAAAAAAAAACCTATTAACGGTCCGCAAAGACCTTAAACTAGAAACTTAATTCAAAAACCCTATGTACCACGGTCCAAAAAAGACCTTAAACTAGTAACCTTACCTTTTACAACCTGTTAATGGTCCACCACGACCTTAAACTGGCATACTTAGCATTAGTTGCAATTTTGAATCCGCTTACAGTCTACCAAGACCTTAAATTGGTAATCTACGAATGTAGCCGAATGTTTAACAATCATTGCATGTTTCATTATATTTACTATTATGCACCGTAGCTTCAACCAGGTATCACTTGATTAGGCTTCGTCTTATTGTGGCAAGTTGAATAAGATGGCCATGCAACATGATCTACAATCACTGTTGACTTTAACAGGTCCTCATGGTAAGCTTGCAAGATACCCAAACTTAGAGTCGATAGACTGGGATGCATCAACTGATAACACTGTAGCGTCCTTGGAAATGTCCCTAGACTAGCCCAAACACTTGGTCCAAGGCTTAGACTTAGAGGCCGGGGATGTAACTGAGGACCTTCTCATCGAAGTACTGATAATGACATCTAATGGGGAAATAAAAATGCTAAAACTAAGTTCCCTTCTGGATCAACAAATGCAAGAAGATGTATCCAGAGTCCTTCAAGACAACGTGAAAGTATTTGCATGGTGTTACAACGACATGCCAAGCTTAGACCCATGGCTAATACAACATAATATTGTATTAGACCCATGGGTCAAATTGGTCAAACAAAAGGCTTGAAAGGTTAAGCTAGAAATCACACTAGCCATGTGTGATGAAGTCGCTAAGCTATACCAAGTAGGTTTCATTCAGACAGTCAATTACTCGGAATGGGTGTCAAACATCGTTGTAGTCTCTGAGAAAATGGGAGGGATACAAATTTGTATAGACTTCTAGGATCTGAACAAGGCAATGATTAAAGACGACTTCCCACTACCAAGTATCAACCAGCTTATCGACACTACGGCTGGGCATGCTTTACTATCTTTTATGGATGGGTTCTCTAGTTACAATCAAATTCGCATAAATCCTGAGCATTAGTTGACAACTACATTCATGACCCCTTGGGGTACCTTTTGTTACACTATGATGCCCTTTGTTCTAAAGAATGCCAGAGCAACCTACCAATGAGCCATGACCTACATATTCAGTCACTACCTCCTAGAGAGACTCAACAATTACATGGATGACATAGCAGTCAAGTCTAAGACGACTGTCGATCATCCCACTGATCTACATGTAGTCCTGAAGTGTTGTCACAAGCATGACTTGCGCCTTAATCCAAATAAATGTGTTTTTAGCATAAAAACCAGACGCATGCTAGGGTTTGTAGTATCGGAGGCTAGAATACAAGTGGACCCTGACAAAGTTAAGGCCATTGTTAACTTAGCATCCCCTACTAACCTTAAAGAATTTCGTGGGATGCAAGGTAGAATACAATTCATCAGAAGGTTTATAGTAAGGTTGATTGACAAGTTACATCCCATGCAACACTTATTAAAGAAAGGGGTTAACTTCGAATGGATAACACAGTGCCAGCAAGCCTTCAATGAATTGAAGAAAGAGCTTTCACACCTATCAACTATTTACCCACCACAAAGGGATAAGCCTTTCTATGTCTACATTGCTACTTTGGACACATCTATCGTGACGCTATTATGCCAAAAAATAGAGGATGACTCTGAAACACCAGTCTATTACTTGAGTCATACATTGATAGCATATGAGGCCAAATACAATAAAGTGGAAAGGAATTGTCTTGCTTTAGTGTTCGCGCTAAAAAAGTGGAGACACTACCTATTCCACAGTCAAGTGAACATCATATGCAAAAGAAACATACTTCAAGCTATCACAAACAACTTGTATGAAAGTAGCAGGATAGCCCGATGGAAGGCAATAACAGCGGAATTTGATTTACATTATATAGCCCAATCGTTAATGAAAGGAAAAACGATAGCTACACAGCTTGCAACCTCACTCGTTGATGATCAGGCGATCATAGAACTCGAATTCCCTGATGAACACGTTAGCAATGTTAATATTCTACCATCGCATTTTGAGGCAACTTTACATTTTGATGGTGCCTCAACCACGCGAGGTGGTAGTGCTGCCGTCATCATTTCATTCCCCTCGGGAGACATGCAACCCTTCGCTTATTGCTTCACGTTCCTTTGTATGAATAATGTAGCTAAGTACAAAGGACTTCTCAGAGGCCTCTTAGCAGCCCAACAATTAAAAATTCAAAATTTGGCAGTTCGAGGCAACTCCCAGCTTGTCATCAATCAAATCACTGAGGTCTATGCTTGTAGGGCTTCGCATTTATAGCCTTACTGTGATTTGGCTAAAATCTTGTTGTAGTAGTTTACCACAACAGGCATACAGCATGTGCCACGCAATGAGAACACGGTAGTCGATGCCTTAGCTACACTAGCATTAAACATGGTGTCACATCTATTCGCAATGCTACCTGCTTGGATAACAGAGTGCGTAGACCCTATCACCCAAGCCGTACACGTGGCCTCCGTGAGCGCTGCCAACACTCAAGAGTGGTATGCTAATGTGAAAGCCTACTTGCAACATGGTGAACCCCCATAGGGCTTGACACCCACCCAAAGGGATGCAATCTGAAAGTGAGCATGAAAGTATGTCCTGGTAGGAGATAATACCTTGTGTAAACGCTCCTTTGATAGAATACTATTAACTTGCGTTGGTGGGGAGGAGGCACAAAAAATAGTTAGCGAGGTCCATGAGGTACTATGTGGAGGACACATAGCTCCTAGGGCCATGGCAGCTAAGATTAGACGCCTAGGGTATTACTGGCCTTGCATGAAACACAATTGTTTTGCTAAAGTGAGGACGTGTGACATGTGTCAATGTCACGCGAATTTCATGCATGTGTCACCTACCGAGTTGCACCCTACATAGATCACGTGGTCATTCCAGTGATGGGGACTAGATATCGTAGGACCCATAACACCTAAGTCTTCCGCAAGGCATAGATTCATTATTACTACCACTGAGTACTTTACAAAATAAGCAGAGGCTATCCCCCTTAGGAAGACTACGTCTCAATAGGTTTGCCACTTCATCTTGGACAACATTGTAATAAGGTTTGGTCTGCCCATGACTATTGTGACAAATAATGGGCCATAGTTTAGTAGTGTGGAAACCAAAACCTTTTGTAACAACCTTGGCATTAGAAAATCTTTCTCGTCACCATATTACTCGTAGGCTAATGGTCAGGCAGAAGCAGCAAACAAAGCCATCATCAACTTGCTTAAAAGAATTCTTAGCAACAACAAGAGGCGATGGCACGAGCAAATCCTCTATGTGCTCTGGGCCTACCATACGATGTGTAGGAAGGCTACAAGTAAGATACCCTATAGCCTAGTCTATGGATCTGAAGCAGTGTTGCCTCTTGAATTGTAGGTACCATCACTATGGATGATCCTTTCAAGCATCGTAAATGAAGCCCAGAACAATGAGTCAAGGATCATTGATCTCGACTCTCTAGAGGAAGAGCGTGCACAAACACTAGGTCGCATCAAATAGTATCAGGACAAGCAGCGGAAAAAGCTTCATGCAAACCTACATCAATGACTAATTAAGAAAGGGGATCTAGTCCTCAAAGTTGTGCATGAACATGTGGATAAGTTTTTGGAAAATTGGGAAGGTCCATTCATAGTCATAAAAGCCTACGAGAACGGAGCCTTCAAGCTGGTAGACATGGATGGCAAAGAGTTTGCAAACCTTGTAAACCACTTGTACTTGAAGCTGTACTTCATCTAATGCACAAGCAAGGTAAGCACCATAGTCCGTTATGACTATAAACTGGCATCCATAGTCCGCTATGACTATAAATTGGCATCCATAGTCTGCCATGACTATAAATTGGCACAGACAGTCCGCCATGACTATAAATTGACATAGATAGTCCACCATGACTATAAACTAGCACATAACATCTTCTATGATGGTAAACTATCACAAAAGATCTGCTACAACCTTAAACTAGCCCATCCACCATCTGTTACAACGATAAACTAGCATAGTCGTCTGCTATGATGATAAACTAGCACATCGGTTTGCTGGGATCTTAAACTAGCATAGTGGTCTGCTGGGACCTTAAACTAGCACAACGGTCTGCTGGGACCTTAAGCCAGTATATTAGATGGTCTACTAGGACCTTAAACTAGGTTCGTGGCATAACATTCCCAGCTCACAATTTACGACCATTCAAACAAGTGAGCATGCATAGTGCCGACGCAGGGTGGAGCATTGAAGTTCTAGAATGCAGTTCACGATGGCAAGAAAGCATCCTCTAGAATGAATGCAACGTCACTACCCCTGGCATCTTGTTGATCCTCCAAAGATGTAATTTGACATCTTGCTAACCTTTCAGAGGTATTGCTACCATGGATCGTTGCCCTGGCAGTAGCTTCCATTGTCAATGCCTGCCGCTGGAGCCCTAACACTATTGTGGCCCAGCCACAAAGTTGCTACCCTCCAGCCCTCACCATCACCCAAGCCCAAAAGACATTTAGCTGTTAGGCCTCTTAGCTTACATCTGAATTGCATGATGTTTGCCTTGGGCAGGGACTCCTAAGCACCAGCATTACCACAACTCCTAGCCCCCTCGGTGCCACTACCAGAGCCATTGCCAGCCTTCCTGCTTTAGACGTCGCTTACCTCAGCAACAGTGCTTATCACTTTAGGGATGTTTAAAGCAAGTAAGACCTTTGCCTAATTGCACTTTATGGTTACATTTCTCTGGTCTACTTTCTGTTGTGTTTGCAGGGTGCAGGCTGAGACAACGTCGGTCAAAGATGCGTTTCGCCAGGAGAACAAGGCACCACATCGTTCCGAGGTGACTGCTCTAAGTAGCTGGGCTACTTGGGAGTGCACATCTTGCCCCTCCCCTTTAACCTTCGTCATCTCATTTCTCAGACCGACAGTTTCCCTTTTCACACCCCTTTTACAAGCTTTCTTGATGTGTGTAAAGCCCTCCCATATGCTCAAACCCAAAGTCTATGGCGAGCGTAACACAACTCGCCGCATGAGAAGCATCTATAGGTAGGTCAAAGCCCCACACGGATGTAACGCAACTCATCCCGGGGAGAAAACACTTGTTCTGCAACAACAAGGTTGTATGCAAATGAACATGGCTAAACAACAAAAGGAAAAGTGCAAAAGCATAAAAAAAAAAAGAGAAGAAAAAAAAGAGTGTGTGCCCAAAGCAAATGGCACACTAGCTGTTTTACAATGATCCTCTCCAAGCATTCCGATGAGAGGTTAGAAGCGAGTAAAAGAAAAGATGTCCACGTGGGACAACTCCCTCATAAGCACTCTGACAAGGAACCCCGCTAAGTTCCATCTTTACCTTTTCCTGAACTTATTTCCTCAAGTCTATCCTTTCTCCTTTCCCCTGCACAACTATCCTGTTACTCCTAAGCACAGCAAAGAGACTTTTCAGCAACCACTAGAGAGCGATGTTTGTGACTTGTCCTTCGTGGTGTTTTGTATTCTTTGTCGACGTCTATCAGGCAGATCCTCCATACGCCGACAAAGAGGGGCCAGTGAAACACCATAAAATTTCAAGACCCTCATGCCTCACCAAGGTTTTGGAATTTAGGCAAGGACTTCCATAAGTGTAGTGTCATGACGGTTCAGTAAGAAAATGTAGGCACTGAGGTTAGACTGTTCAATCTGATAAGTTTCTATCTCCAGAGTAGATAGGCTCAATGGACTCTCTAACTTGCCCACCTAGACAATTCACCCAGCTGAAAATCTACTCAGAAAATATGCTAGGGATTGCCAAAAGTGTTTGAGATAACCAAAGCAGTTTGGCAAGTTTTCTAGTGAAGAAGTTTGCTACGCTACGCTATGCTATGCAGCGTAGCAAGCCTCAAAAGATAGTTGCTCGAGTGCCCAAGTGCGGATTGACAGAATCAT
Organism: Gnetum montanum; assembly: GCA_015680685.1. Lineage (NCBI taxonomy): Eukaryota > Viridiplantae > Streptophyta > Gnetopsida > Gnetales > Gnetaceae > Gnetum > Gnetum montanum. The sequence goes on from MNCI01002347.1 coordinate 363,451, forward strand.
TACAAAATAAGTCAATATTCAGTCAACACAAGTTGCTACACTATGTAGCGTAACACAGCGTAGCAAAGGCAAAGCAGAAAGGCCCATCTCGTCAAGTCATTCCAACAAGAAAGTTGCACTTGGCAAACACTTCGGCCTCTAAAACCAGTTATCCTATTTGGCCCCAATCCTTGAGTAAAGTTTCTTGCTAGAAGATGGCAGATTGAATGAAAAAGGCTGGCTGCTACACTGTGCTATGCTACATAGCATAGCACGGTGTAGCAACAATACAAAAGCAGCAAAAGTGTTCCAAACGTAAGTTCAGCAAGTTCAAGGGCTTCCTGGCACAAAGGATAAAAGTTGTAGTCGTTAGCATGACCAAGTCTCAGACAAATGCTTTCATCTCCAACACAAGTTTTAGTCAAAACCAGTGGCTACACTATGCTACACTACGTAGCATAGCACAGCGTAGCAAGCAGCCACTTACGCTACGCAACATGAGTAACGCAACACTGGTACGGAAGCATCAAGACATCTTCTGGTATTTCTAGAACTTGTTGACAACAATCTTCCTCGTTTTGGCATATCCTTGGAAGAATCAACAATTTCTCTCCATTTTGCACACCCCCTGGTTAGCTCCAAAAAAAAAAAAAAATTTCCTACGCTTGACCCTACTCATAAGAGCAGGGAAGATGTAGTCTTGTAGTGTAAGCTCCGTTTTTGTTTGCATTGTTAATACACTGACATCGACACATATAGTCCCGGAGGCATAATCACAATGTAGCCAAGTTCACAACTAGCATTATGCACCTACACAGTATGGGCACGTCAGCATCTCATGGGGTCCAGGACATGTGTCATCCAGGCCTCATTTCTCGCCTGCTCTTGGCCCTATAAATACCCCGGCAAACAATGCTCAAAGGGTTGGCTTTTCTGGTTGGCATTTTCATCCAAAGAGTTGGCATTTTTGCATTAACAAGAGTGGTTGGCTTGTTGGCTTTTCGCATTGGATGGTTGACTTCTTAGCAAACAGAGTTGACTTCTTATTGTAGTTAGCTTTTAAGTTGTCTTCCAAAAGGCATAGTTGGCATTTCCCTTGAGCATTTTGGTTACTCTTGAGTTCTCTGTGTGTGTGCAGCATTGCATGATCTGTTGTACATCTTTCAAACAAGGCAAAGAATCGAATCCACAACCTTGGGGTGGTGCATTTTCTTACCTGAGTTTGTTCTGCTATTACTTTACTGTTATCGTTGTTCTTCATTGTTTCCTTCATTTCTGCATTTATTGATCATCATTTTACCTCATGTGTCTCGCCCTCGAAATGACGTTTACATAAGGTTAAGATACACCAACTAAGTCCCTATTTGATCGACCAGACCGTTTAGGGCACCCCATTTCCGTTTTCTCCAGCACGGCCCTTGCACAGATCCAGGGTTAAACTGTTCGCCTGACAACCTCTCGGTGTTCTAGTTGCCGACATTTTCAGTCGTTACACCTAGAATTTAATTTCATCATTATTTATATTAAATAATTAATTAATATTTATATTTTCAATTATTTTTATTAATAGCCATAGTAACATCATCATCATGTGCACAACTATACTTAACCATATGTATTAAGGGCCATTATAAGTATAGCTGGGAAGATTGTGACTTGTGATCATATAATATACCATCTAGATCCCATGCTAGGTCCATCCATGGATTATGGCATGGTCTATCATGACACTTGTGAATCATATAGTTGGGCATATGACATACTCACTACTCATCATTTGGTGTCATTGTTAAGGATGGTGCTATTGATATGAATAGTTACATTATAAATGTTCATTGTAAAAAGCATTAATCATCAGTATCATCCTAGCCTTGTCCCAACAAAATGGGGTTGACTACATGAGCTCGCTTTTTTCATTCATTTCTATAAAGAGCTACATCATTGTTCATTAAAAAGCACTAATTATTTATATTTTAGGAAAATTTAATTATTCCTAACTTAAACATGGCTTCTTCATATGATGTCAATAGTTCATCACATGATGAAAACACTAGTGGAGGTCATGATAGGATCCATCTTAAAGAAGATTGAAGTGGACCATTTTAGGAGAGGGTCTCATATGCTCATCTAGATTCTTATTATCTTTATTTTACATTCGTCTTCCACTAGGATGAACAATTTAGATGGAGGAACATGTACAACACCCATCCCCTTATCTATTCATAATAATCTCTAAGGTTATGAATGCTTATCTTTCTATGGTAGGTTGTATGAAGCCTCTTCCATGGAAAGACACATTCAAAAGTATGTTGATGATACTATGATTATCATGCATGGCTTCATCACCAAGGGTTAAAAGCTCAAGTCAACTGTTGATCTCTTCAAAAATGCATGTAAACTATAGGTAAACTAGGCAATGTCTATAATTTATAACATTGAATGCCTATCACATCATTTGCACTGCACTATGCATCTTTTTGTTGGGATCTTCAACCAACTCCTAGATACTTACCTTGGCACACCAATGTTTATTATTTATCCTAAGCTTTCATGTTAGAACAATGTCTACAATAATAATTAGAAACATCTTATTAACTGACATTGAATCCCATCTACATCATTACCATGCGTCCATCATCTCAAGACTTTATAAGGAAAGTTGACATGCTAATTCATAACTTTATTTGACACAACATAGAAGAGTATAAGAAATTCCACCTTATTAATTATATTACTCTAGCCAAACTTAAACATTATGACAAGGTCAATCTCACCTTCTTCTTTCCCATCATGATTAAACAACTAGCTCAACTTGTGCTCTAATGATTATTTAGATACATATTTCCACTAGTGTGGCATAATATTTTAACCATAAAATATTTTTTCTTATGATTTGACCAGTTCTTCATACCATCTTGGTTTTTTCAATAATTGGCTACCACATGGAATGTTATCTCTTCTCATCTTACTTGGAACAATTCTTACCATATATGCACTTTAATTTATTAACACTTGTTGGTTCCTCATTATGAATTGAATAATTACTAGCTAGTGGCTTAAAGCTACCCTATGGATTGTTAATAGGTGGAGCCCCATCTTTCAAGATCTCTAAACTTTGACTACTTTCTCTTTGTTAAGCTTCACCATCCTTGTTTAAATTTATCATCTCCTATTCACTTGGATCTGAACTAATGTTAATGTTTTGAACTAGTTTCACTCTTGAGCTATCCCTAGCATTGAAATGATAGCTATCAAAAAGTTTCAACAATAAGATTGGAAATGTAATTTCTTCCTGCAATGAGATAAATAAGTAGTTAACATGTGGTACATTCCTATCTTGCTCTAGATCCAAATGTTTATTTGGTAACTTTCTTTAAGAATAGTATTTACTTAGGCAACTTTAGAAAACACACCTTTCATGTGCCAAGTTAATTTTTCCTTTGAAAGTGTGACAAAAAAAAAACATGTTCTCAAAGATCCTTCACCATTGTGGTATGCTAGGTCTTGTACGAAATAACATGAGCTTCATAAGATTTTTGCTTCAAGTTGCATGATGATCCCATCTGTAAAGATTATTGCATCTTAGTGGGAATCCCTATGTTGATCATTATGGCAATTGCAAAATGAAATAATTTTTTAATAAGCTAGCCATCTAGACCTCCATACAGTTGATATATTATGCCTCATCCTAGACTTGAGCCATCATTCACTCTCCCAATTTCATCTTCTTATGGGTTAGCAAACTATTATTAGAAAACTAACCAATATTGAGGACATGCATTAATTTAACACATAGAATACATTTAGAGCTAATGGCTAGAAATGTTACTTTGAAACATTTTTTCCACCTTTATTTGATCTCATTAAGATGATGCTCCATACTTGGGACAATAGCTCTTTCCTTATTAGACCATAGGGTGTTGGTCATGCTTACTGATATTGAGTCACTGATTGGTCAACATTTCACAATATGTTTCTTAAAGAAATATATAGCATGATTGAAATTGCAAAGGAATTGTTCAATGATGGCCCTTAAATAATGACTTAATAGGGTTTCTACCATAAGAAGGAGATGCACTAGCAAGTTATTGGTCATGTCATTTGTGATTTTGTTTTCTGACGTATTGTAACAAAAAAAATTGATCGATGGAATGAAGACTTACAGATCCAGTGCACAGTAATCCTCAACCTCATGTACCCTAGGGCCTCTACAAAAATGTGGGATTCAAGGTGCCCTAGCTAGTTTAGTAGATCAACCAAGGACTTGGGGGGTTTGCAAAATAGTGTAACGAAATGGAATGCAAAAACTGATAATAGATCTAAATAATGCATAAAAAATAAACAAATATATCTTGCACACAAAACCCAAAACATAAAACTTTATTGAGAAATAATAAAGAATAAGTTAGAGAAATGTGTACAAATGGTGCCTGAATGGGCAATAGGAAGGTTCACTTGGATGGGGATTTAGAGTCTGTTGAAGTCAACGAAATCAACTCCACGATCTAGATGTTCTACCACTCCTAATGCTATTGAACCTCCAGTGCTGTAATCTCAGATTTGCAACGTTGGCTATGGTGGGGTTTGAGAAGTGTAAAGAATCCAAGCTACCCAAGTGCTCTATGCTAGGAGTTGGAAATCCTAGGAGTGCAACATGGAGCTGAGAAACTGGCAAATCCTAAAGGGGATTACAAGGTCATAGGATCATAGGGTTTCTACACTAGGTTCAAGAGGATACAAGTGTGGAAACATGCAAGAACTCTTGAGTGCTTGAGAATGTCCAGGCATAGAACTGTGAACAAATTACTGAATTATGTAACTAATGCCAATCGTCTCAGACTGCAAAAATGTGGAACTACAAAAGTGTTAAACCATGAAAAATCGTGGAACCTATAAATGGTGTTGGAGGCAATTTTTTATAGGTCTTAGGCCGTGAATGAGGCTACAAAATGGAGATGATTTGGCTACACAATTGGCTGCCAAATTGCTCTAAATTTCTCCTCATTTAGGTGATATGGGTTCCCAAATTTGGGGGGTTACCATATATAGTAAATACCATTCTCCCATGGCCATTCCATCTACTATAAATAGTAATAGGGACAAACCATCCACACTGGAGATGAATATTCCATGTTGAGCTCTCCACCATGCTTGTTGCAGTGGTTGGTCAATGTTGGAGTGCATGGAGTGATGAAATCTGGCTATTGTGGCTTCCATGCTAGGGGGATGCAATTTCCACATTGGTGGTGGTGTCTCCAGGCTAGGGAAAGACTTCCATGCTAAGGGGGAAAGGTCTCCAATCTAAGCATGCAATCTCCATGTTGGGGATAAAGTTTCCAAGTTGAGGGGAAACCCCCACCTCTCCATGTTGGGGGTAGGTAAGACTTACCTCCTTGTAAGTGTTTTCAGCGTAGAACAATGTATACCCCTTATAAAACCCATTAAATTACCATTTTTGGTATTTCAAAAGGCATTTTGACCTCCCCAAGCCTAAATATAGATACTAGGTGACTTTTTTTGGTTGGGGAATGAGGCTTTAACCACTTATGAGGCATTTTTCAGCCCCAAAAGTATAAAGTATGTGAAATTGCCCACTATGGGTTACAAGCTTCATATTTACAATGAAGTTTTGCCTCAAGTTTCATGGGGTGAAAGCTAAATGATGAAAATTTACTATAACATGCAAAATTTTGTGGTGTTTTAATGGTCCCTCTTTTTTGGTGTTTGAAGGATTGAGCTGAGAGGCACTGACAAAGAATAAAAAACATCACTGCATATTATAACGTTACAATGCATACAAGCCATGTGAGAATCAAGCTATCTAGGTCACCAAAGTTGCTAGTTTAATGCTGCGGTAGGCCATCATACCAGTTTAAGGCCTTGGGAGGCCATGTTGCTAGTTTAAGATCATAGTGGACCATTGAAAGTAGGCTTAATTGCTAATGGTTATAGGCTACATGTAATATGGCTTTATATATGAATGATTGAATGGATTGCCTAGCTTATTCCCATTCATGTCAGCTATTTTGAATGCACCAATCCCATAGGCTTAGGTGACAAGGAAGGACCCTTCCCAGTTGGTTGAGAATTTGTCTACATGTTAACAGATGACATTGAGGACTAGGTCATGCTCCTTGATCTTGTGCATGGTTAAGTTATGGTGATGTTGCCACTTCTCCTCCTTGATAGTCTTCAATGTGAGCAAGCACTTGCATATGTTGCTCTTCCACTAAGTCTAAGGCTATTGTCTACAACTCCTTATTCTACTCATCATTGATGAAATTAGTCAAGGCTACTTGAAGTGATGACACCTATAAATCAAGAGGTAAAATAGCTTTAGAACCATAAAACAGACTATAAGGGGTCATACTGGTTGCCGTGTGATAGGTCATTTTGTATGCCCACGATGCATGGATAAGCCTCTCATGCCATTTGCACTTACTATTGATGAGAATCTTTTTGAGTAATTTGATGATGGCCTTGTTGCTTACTTCTACTTGTCTGTTGGCTTAAGGGTAATAAGATGATGAGAAAGAATGTTTAATGCCTAGGTTGTGATAGAAATCTTTCATTTTATGGATACTAAATTGTGGTCCATTATTGGTAACAATGGTCATTGGTATGTCAAAATGAGCTATAATGTTATCTAAGATAAATTTGCAGATTTGTTCAGATGTAGTCTTCCTTAGAGGAATAGCCTCAATCCACTTTATAAAGTATTCGATTATAGTGATGATGAAGCTATTTCCTATGAAGGACTTAGGTGTTATGGGTCCAATGATATCCAACCCCCATCATTGAAATTACCATGTTATTTGAGTGGTATGCAACTCAGTTGGTGATACATGTATAAGGTTGTTATATCGTTGGCATGTGTCACACTGTTTAACCTTTTATAGGTAGTCATTTTTCAAATGGGGCCAATAGTAGCCCAACTGTCTAATCTTAGCAACCATAGCTCTAGGTCCTATATGTCCTCCACAAACACCCTCATGAACCTTCTCTAGGACTATTCTGGCTTTGATTTTACCTAAGCACTTTAGAGTATGCCATCATAGGATTGTCGACATAATGTGTTATAACCTACGATGACTTACTACTTTGATCAATTACATACAATGTCCTTTTGAGTAGTAGTTAGGCCTTGTGAGAATTCATCATGCATAAGGTAAAATTTGATATCATCATACCACTCCTTGGGAAGAGCAGTATGAATGATGGCCATAAAGGTATCCTCATTGTTCTATGTGATGGGAGTAGCATAGTCCATCGATAAGGTGGGCAACTTACTAAACACATTTGGTGTCACATTAAGGGTTAACATTGCAATTGCATTAGCTATGGCATTCTTGTTTCATGGTATGTGTTGGATATCAATATCTATGAACTATTATAACAATTTCCTCCCTAGGTCAAAACAAGGTTGTAAGTATTTCGCCTTACATGCATAGACCTCGGTTACTAGTTAACCACAAGTTGTGATTTGCCTTTGATCGCTAAGCATCTAATTTCTAGGTCACGAGCTACCATCACCCCTCTGATCAAACCCTTGTACTTCACTATGTTGTTGGTACATGGGAACCCAAAATGATATGTGAAGGATCGGATCTCACCAGATGGGAATGTTATGATGGCAACGACACTAGCCCCATGGGTAGTTGAAGCTCTATCAAAGTGCATGACTGCCTCATAATCCTCAGGCACTTGGCTAACTACATTAATGTGTTCGTCAGGGAATTTGGGATCTATGGCTACTTGGTCATTGACGGGCGAAATTGTAAGCTATACAGTTATAACTTGATCTTTCATTGAGGATTGATAAACATAATGAAGGTCAAACTCTACGGTAATGGCTTTCCATTAGGCTATACAGCTACTTTTGTAAATGTTGGTTGTTATGACTCTAAGTATGTTATTCTTACAAATGATGTTAACTTGGCTTTTGAAGAGGTAGTGTCTCCACTTCTTTAAAGAGAAGACTAACATTAGACAATACTTCTTCACTTCAATGTATCAGGCCTCATGGGCAACTAACGCATAGCTAAAGTAGTACACTAGCATTTCTACTCCATAATCATGTTTCTAATAGAATAGAGAGGCAATGGATGTATCAAAGATGACAAGGTAGATGTAAAATGGTTTACCCTCTTGCAGTGGATAGATTATCAGAAGTTGTATTAATTCTTGCTTAAGGTTTTCAAAGGTCTCTTGGCATTGAGCCATCCACTTATAGTGAACTCCTTTCTTAAGCAAGTGTTGCATGGGTTGTAACTTATCCATAAGCCTAGTGATAAACCTACAAATAAATTGTAATTTTTCTTGTAATCCTTGAAGCTCTTTAAGGTTGGTAGGCAGTACAAATTTGGATATGGCCTTAACCTTATTAGGATCAACACGAATCCATGCTTTAGATAATACAAAGCCAAGCATCTTATCGATCTTGACACCAAAGACATACTTCTTAGGATTGAGCCTAAGCTTGTATTTGAGACATCATTTAAGCACAAGGTCTAGGTCATTATCAAGGTCATTGGCTACTTTGGACTTAATAGCTATATCATCTACATAATTATTAAGTAATCCTAACATGTAATCGCTAAATATATAGGTCATGGCTCATTGATAGGTTACTCCGACATTCTTAAGGCCAAATGGCATCATAGTATAGCAAAAGGTACCCCATGGGGTCATAAAGGTTATGCTAAGTTGGTGCTCTAGGTTGATCCTAATTTGGTTATATCCCAAGAATCCATCCATAAATGAAAATAAGACATGTCTGGCCATAGTATCAATAAGTTGATTAATACTAGGCAAAGGGAAGTTATTCTTGATAGTCACTTTATTTAGGTCTCGAAAATCAATGCAAATACTGATACTTCCATATTTCTTAAGAACTACCACTATGTTGGATACCCATTCTGCATAATTGACAACTCTAATGAAACCAACTTGGTAGAGCTTTGAGTTCTTATCACAAATTGACAAGGCCAAATTAGGTCTAATTTTGTGCACTTTTTGCTTAACTAGTCTAATGCTAGGGTCTAGTATGATGTTGTGCTAGACTAAGCATGGGTCTAGGCATGGTATGTCTTTATATGACTAGAAAAATACCTTAATGTTACTTTATAGGACCTTGGTAATATCTTGAGCATATTAAGGTTCCAGTGAGAAACTTAGTTTAAGGGTTTTCTCCTCACCACTGTGCGTTGTGATAGGAACCTCAACCAGCGAGTCTTCAACTATGTCCCCTATTTCTAACTCAAGGGTTTTGACTAGGTTTTCAGGCCACTCTAAATGTTTCTCTATTAAGGATATGTGGTCCACTAGACTTTCAAGCTTAAGATCTAGGAAATCAAGGTTGATACACTATTCAACATCACCTTGAGGTCCATGTAGATACAAAGGCAAGCAAATTTGCTCCTAGGGACTCATACTTTGGTCTTGCATGTCAACCAAAAGCATATTAAGTGGCACCTGGGTAAAAGTGAATAAATAAATCTAAAATGCTATAAAATTATGTAAACACATGCAAATAAAATGTAATTAAGACCATTCAAGGTTGTCATTGAGATAGGAAAAATTAGACAAAGTACCATAAAGGCCAAATAAAGGTCAAATAAGGGGAAACATAAGAAATAAGGCTACACATGGTCAACAAAGGTGAAAATTTTGCTATTTTTAGGCCTCAATAGGCCATGATGCTAGTTTAAAGTCTTGGTGAACTATGATGCCAGTTTAAGGCCTTAGTGGGCCATGGTCACATGGTGTCAAAGGATGGTCAAGGAAGATTAAACCCCACTATTTGATACCATTCAAAAGCTAAACAAAGGTAAATAAGGCTATAATAAGGCAAATAAAGAACATATAAGGTTGTATAAAGGCTATGGAAGGTCAACAATGGAACACAAGTCCCAAAAATAAGCCAAAACACTATGTAATAAGGCAAAAATTAAGCAAAACAGGCTATATATGGTAAAGTTTGGCTAATATATGTTTAAAAATGATTCATTTTTGCCAATTTTAGGCCTTAACGGGCCATGTTTTGAGGCTACAAGGCTATTAGATGAGTTTGGGCATTGGTCAAGGCTATTTCTAGGCCATTTGGACCTAGAAATTGAGGGTTTTGAAGCTTCCATGCTGAGCTTAGTGTGGAAATAGAGGCCCTTAGCATGGAAACTAAGGAAAATAGGTTTTGGGATGCTTAGAGGTCCAAAATTGAGGTTCTAGGTGTTGGCACATTTTGGCCATTTCATGGAACAGAGATATGAGATGATTGAAACCATCGCTCAAGTCTATAGAATTCTTTGATCATTGCTTATCCCTACTAAAGATGTTCACCTTCTTCTAGTCCATCTCTTTTGTGGATATTCTAGAGGTCTGTCTAACTCTCATTTGGAACATGTTGTGACGTGGATTAGGTATACTAGAGTATTGTCCTCAAAGCAACATCATTGGTTGTCTACATCATCAACTAAAGCATTCCTTGCATGGAGCCCTTAAGGAGGAAAGGCATGTATATCAGGGAGACCATAACATTATTGGTGGAAATAATGATGCACATATGAAAGATAGTGAATAGAAGATTGCAAGAGATAATGTGCCAATGGTGAATGAATTGACAAGCAAGGAATTCTTTATATTTAGAAATACTTTCAAGAATTGATCATTTGGATACTGGTAAAGAATGAGCAAGAGCTATCCTTAGAGAAAGGTGGTAGAAAATAGTGTTTTAGGCTGCCGATATTTGTTGAAGGTATTTGCACTTTGCCTAAAATAATTTGGAAAGAATTTCAAAAGAAATACAAACTTGTCAAAGAATGGAAAAGCTTAGGCAATATGTTGATCAGTAAGCTGCTAAAGGGAAACAGACAACAAATAAACCAGATGATGTCAACAGGGTCCATCCCCAGGAGGAAATTATGGAAAATAATGCCTGGGATTCAAACCTTGGAGGCCTATTTTTACCATTTCTAGGTACAACACGTGGATTACTGTGGCCACCAATATTAATTCTTATGGATCAGATTCTAAAATTGAGGATGCATTTGAAGTAGAATCATGGTTTTGAAAAATTGAGAATAAAGAAGTTGCTGTGGATGAATTTCATGGCAGCCGAGGGTTTTGTCGAGCTGCCGCCGGCAATCTGATGGAGGTGAACAAGCCAAAAGAACGCCACTCTACCAGAAGGTCCTACAATACTGATTTTCGGCATTACCGTCTCAGCCACGGTTCATTCTTCGGTTCTTCGTCAGTTTGTGGAATTTTAGAGCCAAAGGAATTAGGACCTGGATAAAGTCTCTGCAGGGAAGAAAGGTTTCCTAATCAAGGAAGGACGCAAACCAATGCAGAGGAAAAGAACTCCATTGGTGGCAGGGTTTGGAGTGGTGTAGTGTCGTACAGGTTGTTGGGATCATGTGTGGGTTTCCAGTAGAGAGTTCTCATTTCACTATTTTGGGTTGTTGTGCTCTTTTCTGCATAGTGGTATGTTGGCTCACAACGAGCATGCAGTCTGGGGTGTGATCAATCTCTATGGCTTGGATCCAGGGTTGCTACTTCAACCTAAGGTTCTGGACTTGCTTGAAGTTGGTTGCTCTGGGTCTATCATAGGGCTAGAAGACTCTCCGTCATATACCTCATCATTCTCCAAGCATACACACCATCAAGCACGCCTATTGCGCGTTAACATCAATAGCAACTTCCATATCAAACCTGGAGCACCTCATCGTCATGCCCAATGGCATCATTGACTACACATTCACAACTACATTGAGGCTCTGGTTGCAGAATACAACATTTATTTTAATTAACTTTGGGTTTTGATGTAAGTAATTTAATTGTTATTATGCTACTGTACGTGTACCAAGTGAGTATTAATATTGATTTAAAAATTTGCATATGCTAAGGAGTTATATTGGATAGTTATCCAATAGGA
>MNCI01002347.1:376028-443360 GCA_015680685.1 Gnetum montanum
TCCATTATCTAGCCAAAATGGAGTCTTGTACGTGATAGTTTACGCAGCAATTTTTTGGTAACATAGTAGGATTGTCTTGAAGAAATTGCTTATTTGAGCCTTGGAAGTTTGAACAATTCGTAGATATTGAATTTGGGATAGCTTTATTATGAAGTGTTTACTTGTGTCATTTTACCTTGTTTAACCATTTGAGGTCTACACAAATCTGCTTTCTTTTCTATCTATTTCTATTGAATCTTGCTCTATTTCTAATTTTCTTGTGGAACTATCTCTTTCTCTGGGGAAAATTAGAAGTAGATTCGCAGAGTTGTGCTCAAATGTTTTTACAAAATTTTATTTGTTACAAGTAGGTATTATAAGGACCACATAGACTAGGCAATTGAACAAAATAGGAACTCTCAAAGACTCACAGTACTTGGCAAAGTTGGCTGAATCTCTTTAAGATAAGTTATTTGTAGTTTACACACAACGCAATCATTTCATACTTCAGAACCGCACACCGCAAGAACACACACACATACTCACATTAACTACTGAGTTTATTTGGAGGTATCTAGGCCTTGGTGTTGCCAGAGACCAGCAAGCACCTAAATCCTGTTTGAGGACACTCGTTGGCGATCGCGTCCCATACGGTCGCCAACACTAGGACCTTCCAAAGGCAGTGTAGGATCATATCGATAAAAATTGGGCACTCCAAAGGTCTGTAAAGGCCAAAAAGCAGGTTTTGGAGCCTTCCTACCATGTTTCCATGCTAGCTAGCATGGAAGAAAGGGGGCTTAGTGTGGAAAACCAAAACCTTAGCCAAAACAAGATTAAACAAGGTCAAACAAGCAATTGAAACCCAAATCTGGAAGTTGTGCATCCTCTAGCTTCATTTTGAGGTAGTTTGAGTTGATTTTTTAAGTGTCAAAACATGTCAAAATGGCTTCCTTTCCTTTTTCCACATTGAGGATAACATCCATAGCATGGAAGAATGGGGGGAAACTGATTTCATGGATATATGATGGTTTAAGAACACATTGACTAGGTTTCTAGGCCCCTAGGATTGTAGACCTTGATTCTGCAAGTTTTTTGCTAATTTTGGGCATGTTTGGAGGTTGTTCAAGGGCACTTAAGGTTTTTACCAACCCTTATTTGCACATTGGGAAAGTTACTCTAACATGGAAAATTGAGGGGAATGGTTTTTGAAGATCAAAATGAGTTAAAATGAGCAAAATCTTAAGGTTATGAGGTCCCAAGCTTCTTTGGCGTAGATCTTTGGCTTCCGGGAGTGTCATCTTGTCACCAAATGTGGAAAAGTGGCTTCCCCCCTTGTTTCCATGCTACCCAATGTGAAAGGGACCTTCTCTAGTGTGGATGAAGTAAGAATATTAGATCTAGGCCAATTCAGGTCACAATCAAGTATGCATGTTAGCTTCTAAGGTTGCTAGGGCCAAGGGCTATGTCGTCATGTCAAATTTTGGTAGTTTTGAGTACTCTTAATTGGTTTTTGAGCTCCCCCCATTTTTTCTAAGTTGAAGCTAGGGAGCTCAGTGTGGAAGACTAGGGTGAACCACTTTTTAGCCATCTAGGATTAGTTTTCTAAGGTTTGAAGGCTCCAATAACTACTAATAGGGTTCTAGAGTGCATGTGAGATCATTTAATGTAATTATGAGGTGTTTAGGAGTTCCTAATAAGTCTCCCCCTCATTTTTCACATTGCCCAACATGGAGGAAGGGAGCCCCAATAGGGAAGAACCATAAATCTTAGATTTAGGCCAGTTTTGACCTTAATTGATTGTGCATGTGTGCTTCTAGGGTTACTAGCATCAAGGACTAGGGTTTGAGCTCAAGTTTGGCTAGTTTGAAGGTTTCCTAGATGTTTTTTTGAGTTCCCCCCTCTTTTCCATGCTAGGNATGCATGTAGATATTTGAGATTGCTAATGTCGATTATCAATGCTTAGTATTAAAATTTGGTCATTTCAATGGTTATGAAGTGATTTTTGATGTTTTCCCCCTTTTTCTAGGCTAGGGTTTCCATGCTCAGCATGTTATATTGGGGAAAAAGGCTTTTGGCTATTCATGGTAGATTTTGACAAGCCTAAGGGTTTTAGGATGTGCAAACAAGGTTCTAGGACATACATAGGGCCTTCTGATGCTTGTTCAAGGTCTTTGGAGGTTATTTTGAGGTCCCCCAAAGTTTCCACATTTCTTCCATTTTGGGTAGCATGGAAAAAGTGATTCCTAGCATGGAGGAACTAGGGAACCCTACTTTTTACCATTTTCACCATTTCTCGCTATGCATGTAGGCTTCTAATAGCTACTATCTATTACTAATACCCAATGACAAAATTTGGTCATTAGGTAAATTTTGAGCTTTACCTCCTTTTTCCATGTTGGGGCTCCCTTGCTCAGTGTGGAAGATTAGCAAGAAAGGTTTTTTAAGCTTTTCATGGTCAATTTTGACTATGCACGAGTGTCTACAGGGTTGTTGGTGTTGGCTATCAATGTCTAAGGTCAAAATTACATTGTTTTAAAGGCTATGAGAGGGTTTTTAGGCTTCCCCCCTTTCATCCACGTTGAGGGTAGGATGCTTAGCATGGATAGGATCCTCCTTAGTGTGGAGAACCCAAGGGGAGTAAGTTTTGGTCATTTCAGGTAACTTTCGGAAGTCTGGTGGCTTTCGGAAAGGTTTGGGTTCTTTTGGAAGTCATAGTATATGTAAACTTTAATATTTTTGGATTTTCCCCTTCTATTCATGCTAGGACTAGGATGCTTAGCATGGAAGAGGTCTCCCTTAATCAATAAAGTTAGATCTAGGCTAGATCGATAACCAATTGACCATGCATGTCAACCTCTAAGGTTGCTAGTGTTGACCGTCAATACTAGATGCCAAGATCTAGCAGTTTTGAGGCTCCTAAGCACCTCATGTAATTTCCCCCTTTCTTTCATGTTGGACATGAATATCCCAGCATGGATGAAAGTGGGATGGTATTTTTGTGCCATATTTGACCATTTTTGGGATTTTCGGAAGCTCTAGAGGGTTTCAGTAGGGTCTAAAGGGCATCGGGCTTTGAAAAATGGCTACTAAGTAGTCAATTTATGTCATTTCAGCTTCCCCCCATCCATCCATGCTAAGAATGAGATGCTCAGCATTGAAGAAGTCTCCCCTAGTATGGAAACACCAACTCTCAAGGTTTCAACTAGTTTTGACTAGGTTTTGTGAGGTATTGGGAGTACTAGAGATGCTTGGAGGGGTTCTCGGTCATGTGAGGTCCACTTTGGGGTCAAACTTGGGCTAGATGGGTGTTGGAAGCAAGAATGCATGTTACCCCCTTGTTCCATGTTGGGCAGTGTTGCCCCAGCATGGAAACCCAAGTTATCCCATTTTGATATTGTTTCATCCCTTTTTTTGGAATCCCAAGGTTTAAAAAGATAGATTCAAGTTACTAAAAATGGTAAATATATATTTTTTAATGATTTTGTGAAATGGGAGGCATGTATCCACACTAGGCATGCCATCCCCAACATGGATGCATGGGAGTTAAGGTTGAAACATTTTTCTAAGTGTTAAAAGGGTCAAAACTTAGGCTTGATGTAGTTTTTTGGATAGGAGGGAAGGCATATGGTGGGGCCCATAATCCATAAACTTTAAAATTTGAAAAGTGAAGCTAGTTCCCAGAAATCTTAGTGTTGAAGAAAGTTTCCCCCTTTGCACTTCAATGCACATGGAGTTATGGTGCACTAAACTAGTAATTGTGGTTTAGAGGTGGGCATTTAGCTTTAGATGTAGTTTTTAATGCTAAATTTTGTAAGTTTTTTATCATAATTCACATTCTTGCACACTGTGCATTGGAGGAGAGCTCTTGTAGAGAATTTTATGGCAAAAGCAACCCATTGTTAGCGTGGAAGCCTTCCATCTTCCTTCCACATAGCGTAGAACCTCCATCCTTCTCATCTTGAAACTCTCCCAGCATTGAGCCTACCATGGTGCCAAAACAATGTGAAGGAAAAAGCTAGAACCTAAGGATCTAGAAGGTAGAACACCATGCTAGGGAGCTATCAGAATTTCCTAGGCCTATTCTCATCCAGGCCTCATTTTTCATTGCTTCGAGGTAGGTATTTCTTCCTATTTTTGCTTGGTTTTTAGCTGTTTTTATTATTTTTGTTGTATTTTTCTTACTACCTATGGGGCCATTTTTTTTAGATCTATGTTGATAGAGGTAAACTAAAATTTTGATGAAACTCCACCTCTTATTTTGGCCATTTCCACATGGATCCATGATCATTTCATTGTTTTTGCCTTAATAAATTTGATATTTTAAAATCAAGCCTCCTGTTTTCATGCTTTTTTCCAAAAATTTTGGGAGTATGGTCATTTTTTCAAATCTAGGCCAAATTATTCATCAAAATTAAATTTTAAAAAAATCCCAACCCATTATTTTGGTGTTTTTCTAATGGGTATCAATCATTTCAGCTATTTTGGCTATGTTTTTATGGCTATGTTAAGTTGGGTTTTAGCTTTTTACATAGAAAAAGAAAGCACAAGTTTGTATTTTTTTCATAAGAAAATGGCTAATATTTTTCAAAGAAAATGTTATGTGTTTGTAACCCTATGTTTAAGCTTTCCAATAGCTATTATCTCATTCAATTTGGCTTTGAAATGATCAAGTTATGGCTATTTTCCTAAGGTCATGAAGTTAGGTTTCTCATGCTATTTTTAAAATTTCATGTAAGTTCACAGATTTTTTCTAAGAAAATAGAAATCGATTTGGCTATTTTTTGGCTATGGCTGAGTAGGTCTTGGCTTCAAATTTCTAATGGAGTGGAATCATTCTGATTGGACTTAAAACAAATTTTTAACAAAATTTTTATTAAGCCTATGTCAAAAGGAGGTTTGTGCCACTTTCAGAATTTTCATCCAAATTGAAATTTTTTTTTCTTGAATAAACAACAAAGGTTTTAAATTTTTAATAAGTATGGACGTGTAGAGATTTATTTAAGCTTTCAAATGGTAGTGGAATCACTCCATTTGGAGCTTAAACAAATTTTTGGCAAATTATTTACCAACCCTACGTGAAAAGGAGTTAATGGTGACGGCTATTATTTTGCCTATGTTCCATGTAAAAACGGCTATGTGTTTTTATTTGTAATGATTATGGCTTCAAAGCTTGTAATTTCAGAATTCTTTCCATGGTGGAATCATTGAAATTGAAGCTTGTGCGAGTTTTTGATAAAGTTTTGGTTATGGTTGTGTAGATAAGGCAAAATTACGATTGTAGCACGTTACCCCTTTGGGGATGGAAATGATTGATATGTGTAGCCTTTTCTTATCAACATGTAAAACTTATGTTTTAAATTTTTTTTAAAGAAAAGCAAAAGCTTTGCTATTTTTCGAAGGCTTATGGCTATATGCTTTTTTAAATTTTAATAATTTTTTAAGTTTTAATGCTTTTTTCTAAATTTGTGCATAGTTTCAATGCTTTTTTCTAAATTTATTCATAGTTTAGACTAAGACTTAGTTTTGGCTATAATATTTTAGTTATGAAGTAAAAGACTATAATAGATAGTAATAATGCATTTATAGAATTTCTTAAGTCAACTTAAATAAACACCTTAGAGCTTTTTATGAAGGCTAATTTCACCTTTGACTAGATGTTTTTTCCAAATTTGCTAAGTAATCCCAATTGGTCATAACATAAGGTTGTAATAATTTTTTCTTGTGGAATTCCTTAAGCTAATTTAGATAAACACCTTAGAGCTTTTTACAAAGGATAATTTCACCTTTGACTAGATGTTTTTTTCCAAATTTGCTAAGTAATTTCAATTGGTCATCATGCTTTTGTTTCATTTCATGTAGGGTTTTTTTAAAGCCTATCCTCATCATTGTAGAGTTGGTGGGTATTTTGTGCTACATTGGTCATCACAAGACCAATATCCCACTCCCTAATATGCCTTTGGGAAAGGCTTCACTATGGTTTTGGCTTGGGGCAAAGGAATTCCTTGTCTACATTCTACAAAACTTCAACGTGATGTTATGGTCACACTTGTTTGTAGATGTGGCTGGGGCTGTAGTAAAGTCATTATTGCCTCAAGCATCCAGCTTGGTTTCTAGGTTCATCACCGACAAGTTGTTAGTAGGAGGAGCAGTAGATGCTATTAGTCCACATTACCTCACATAGATATGGATGATGCCAAAGTATAGTTAGTATAACGTTGACAATACTCTGATGGTGGTTTATAAAGCCAACACATTATTTTAGAACCCACTTTGCATTGTGTATCATCTACAAGTGTAAGCATGGTTATTGTAATTTTTTTATGCTTTTGGCTTGACTACCCTTCCTAACTTCATTGGTTTAACAAACTTCTTGCAAGTACAAGGTTAATGATCAAGGCTTGATCATCAATGAACAAATCTTGAAAGTGACTCAAACTACTTTAAAAAAATTCACTAAGAGTCCTTAGATTAGAATTATCATGTATCCACAATTAAGAGGAGACTTTGATGCATACACTTCAAGGTTCAATCTTGTATACAAGAAGTGCAAGAATGATGAGACAATGCACAACTAGTGGGTAGATGTCGATAATTCCATGGATTAGACCCTTGCAGCTAAGACCTCCACCCAAACCACATCAAAGAAAAATAGGAAAGGTAAACATAAAGGCTATAACTTCTAATGTTTTGTGGTTATAAAAATTCTAATTGTTCTATTTCTTTGACTGATTATTAAACTTGCTTATGTTGATGCTAAACTTTGGTTGTTGCTTCACAAGACTTCCACCTTTGTTGATGTCGCCATACCACTTTTAAGAGCTCATCATGGGGATACCCTCATCCTAAAGTTTGTTGAGGTGATATCAGCATAGGAGTTGTTAAGGGGATAGGTGCCTAGATATGTTCAAGCAAATATCCAACATACAAGTTTTCTTGATGTATTTATGGTACCTATCCCTTCCATCCTTATTGCGAAGATGTTGCATGTTATCGACTCCTTCAATGAGAAGGTTGGTCATTTCAACACCATCATTTGGGGTGTGAAGGTTAACATGGATATTGATGAGGGCCTCTTTCACAACTTGTTTAGTGTCCTTATTGACTAGGCAAAGGTCCCAACAAGAATAGTGAAGAAATCAGGTCATCATGATGAAGTTTTAGAGTGGCTTGGTGCCAACATGGGCCACTCCAGAATTTTCATGGATGGCTCTACAAACCTTGATGCAAAGGATTCATATCCTTTTTTCAAGTCTCATGCATTTCCTAAACTATTATTGCAAACGAAGGTGATTAGCATTGCATAGGGGCCTTTAAGAAGGTCTTGATAGATGGCATCAAGTTCAACTAGGCAACTACCTTGGCTATTGGGCTTTAAGAGGAAATCTGTAAACTCTATGTAGATACCTCTATAATAATCCACACGCACTTTAGATTTTTTGTGGGTTATTTAAATAGGTTTGTGGATTTCTTGGTGGTGTATGTGAATGGACAATGGGTTTCCCAAGACCCAAGCTAACTTTCTACGCCTTGGATAAAGCATATTTATCCAATAGTGTAGGCTTAAAACCCACTAGAGGGGATCAATGATACATTATCCATTACCACTAAGGATCTTATTGTCGGGATGTTTGAGTCTCCTAAACACATAGATGATGAGGAGTCCCTCACATTCCTAGCAAGTGTCTAGGAGGCTAAATGACTACGTAGGAATGCTGAAGGGGCTACCAAAGAGGAACTTAAGAGGCCTATGGAAGAGGCACCGCTTGCATCAAACCAACCTACCCCAAAGAAGCTAAAGTTTAATCATAGGCCATTGTAGTAGGTAGTTACATGTATGCTTTGTTTAAATTTGGCTATTTCATGTTTTAAAGTTTATGGCTACTTTATGGCTTCATTTGTTAATTGGCTTTCTATGTGCTATGGTTGTAGAAATACATCAGGCTATGGAAGCCCAAGATACCATGGAGGCAAAATAAAGGTGTGTAGAAGAGACACTCCTGAAGTAACTTGAGGTTGAAGGGTTTGCTGATGCAAATATAAATGATCTAGATGCCTTGTTTGATGAGGCGGTGATGGGTACATCCCACATCGTCATCCCAAAGGAGGAAGAGGAGGAGGAGCCAGGTATGCCCATACCTTAATATTTTCATCATATCTTATAGTTTTATTTTGGTTTTCATCTTAAACATTCAATGGTTATTATGCTTATAGTAGTTCCTGAGCTACCAGTGCAAGCACTTCTCCCTAAGTTTCCTATGAAACCATGGGTGAAGACTCCAAACAAGGTGGAGTTCATATATGGGATGGCTAAGGACATGATCAATCGGTCCCAATAGGTTGCACTCAAGATAGGTAAGGACTTTGTTTTATGTGCATTAGTTGTTTGTCTATGCTATAGGTTATGCTTGTGTCATGGCTATTTTAGGTTGTAGATTATGTTTATGGTTATATTTCATGCTTTGTGTACTGCCTTCTATGGAGTGTGACTTGAGTAGAGACATGGAGATTGACTCCTTGCCTAAACTTTCCTCTGATGTATCTAGTATACCCTTGAAGTTGTATGAGATTGCTATTGATCTAGCAATGTTGTGTGCAAAAACTTCATGGGAGCTAGAGAGGTCCAACAAATCCCTATGGAAGGAAGTTGGAGCTAGAGAAGACTCAACAGCAGGAGGAAATCATTGGAGATCTCCTAGACTATAGGGCCTTTATGGAGACTGAAGTGATTAACTCAGGGGAGTTATAGACTAAGGAGATCATGTGGGCCTACTATTGGCATGTCATTCAAGACACAATAACAATCCTACGAGAGATGACGTAACAATGTATGCAAATGGAACTCATCTCCCAGAAGCTTGAGGACTTGAAAGATCATTGTGCTTGGGTCCTAGAATGGGGTAAGAAACAAAAGGTCCACATCCGACAGTACAAGTTAGATCATGCAACCTACCTTAAGTGGCTCAAGGAGAAGTCGGTTGAACAAAGCAAGAGAGAGCTATTCATCTAGGGATCTACGTGGAGAGTGCTTATTAGCTTTTTGAAAGTACTCTCATGGTGGAGCAATCCCCTAATACTTGAATTACCGCTACTATAGACAAGACATCTATAGCTGCTATGGCCCAAGAGCCACCTACTTGGACTATGGTAGATAGGACCAACATCCTTTCTAGCGTTGATCTTGGGGATGTTGACTGGGTCAACATGATGGAGGACCAGATCCTCCATCATTTGGAGGAAGGCCTTCCACTTCTTCCCCTAGAAGTAATGGAGCCAAAGTCTCCATAGGTTTGATATATTTTATGTTTTAGTTTTTATTCTAAGTCATTGTTTTGGCTATGGGTTACTAATTGGCTATATGTTGTTGCATTTTAGGCCTCAAGAAACATTGGCAACCCTAGCAATGAGGGTGAAAATGACCCACCACTTCCTCCTCTAGATGTCACTCAGTAGCCTCCATTAGCTTAGCTTGTTTGGCTATTTATTTTTATTTTCATGTTAATGGCTATGATTATCCAAGACTATGTTATAGATTATTATTATTATATTTTGACATTTTTGCCATATAGTGTGGCGATAGCTATGTATGTTGTGGACATTCAAACTTTAAATTTAAAATTTTGCTTTATTTTAGCTATATATATGTTGTAGTAAACATTGTGAACATTGAGAATGACTATGTTGACATTTTGGTTATAACATTAAATGGCTAATCAATGCAATAATAGGATAAAATAAAAGAAGTATAGTAATAAAGAAGATGTTCACTAGTTTTAGGCCATCATAGGCACAAGTTATATTGTGTTACCAATTTAAGGCCATATTGTCAGTTTAAAGTCTTAGCAGATTGTGACACTACTTTAGAGTCTTAGCATATTGTGATTTTGCTAGTTTAAGGCCATAGCAGGCCATGTTGTGTGATTATCTTTGCCAGTTTAAGGCCATGATGGGCCATGATGCTAGTTTAATGTCTTAGCACACTAGTGATGAAAAAGAAATATATATTTATAGGACTTTCGATGTTTATAATATGAGAAAAGTAAAGAAAGTTGTAATAAATAAGTAAAAATGCAAATGAAAGTAGAAACTTAGGTTATGTGCATAAAAAGTAAAACAAAAATGCATAAAAATATATAACAAATTGCAAAAGAAAAGTTAGGTTATATGTATATTTGCTTATAAGGGTATGGGATGGAAAGGTTACTTCACTTGTGCAGATTCTTCCTAATCTTTGTGAAATTAGGGAATGAGTAAGGTTTGTTCTACGCAAGCTTGTATTCACCATCATCTTCACTAATGATGCTAAAAGAAAGTTCATCCTATAATGCATCCCATTGCTTATCATTGTCATTGTTGGATTGTTTCTCTCTTTTGGGCTATTGGATTTCATGGCTGGGATCTTGTTCTTGAAGCTCCAATTTGGACCCTTGATCTATCATCATATTGTTGACAACCAGGGGCATTGTGTTATCACCATGAATGATCATTTTACCTCCTTCGTAAGGAAGGTGAATTTGTTAATGAATGGAAGAGGACACAGTTGGTAATTAAGTCAACCAAAACATTCCCAAGATAAGGTTAAATCTTGATGTCTCTTCTACCACCAAGAAATTAGAGGTTATGGGGAATCTCTCCCCTGCTACAAAATCCAAGGAGATAGATCCTTTGAAAAGACCCCTTGATCCATTAAAGGAGTTAAGAGCTACGGTGGTTGTAGGTTGTATATACTCAGTTAAGCCTAATCGTTTAATGATGGTGCATGAGATGATGTTAGTTGCAGCCCCGTCATCAACATGTACCTGATGTACTTTCAACTATCCTATGTGTATGGTTATGAATAAAGGGGTTGTAGTTACTTAACCATTTTGGGGATTAACCTTGATTTCACTATCAGGAAATGTTAAGGGTGTTGAATTCTCCTTCCTTGATAAGGGAGGAATAAGCATTGCATGGATGGCTTCCTCGTTAGCGAGGATATCCTCACTAATGGGGATGAAAGTCAACATTTTGACTAATGTCTCACGATGTGTGATAGAAGTCATGATCAGGTCATACAAGCTTAAAGTTGTATTCTTCTGTTTAAGGGATTTCTTGACTCATTCCATTGCACTGAGGAAGTTTTTATTGTTGGCTATGGGATTGTTGCCCTGGTTGTGCTTTACTTTCTTCATGTGCCCCAAAATGCAAACTTTGGTTTTAGGTTGTGATTGTTGGAGCTTTTCCTCATTGTTTTGGTTATGGGCTTTGGTGTCCTCCTGTGGGTTGTTGGTTGGAGCAGATTATGTAGAGGAGGTCATGGGTATAGCCAAAATGGGAGTGTGCTTTGGTGGGTCCACTTCCTTTCATGCCTTCATCTGCTTATCACCCTTGTTGTCAAGCTTTTTCTTATGCTTCTTCATTTTTTTGGTTGAATTTTTTTCGTTGTTAGCCATTGGTTGTGAGGAAGAGGCAGTAGCATTGGCCATCACAGGCAGTAGTTGTGTAGTTGTCTAGGCTAAAGCTAGTTGTGTTGTGTCAAGTTGAGGCATCCTAATGAAAAAAGGATCCCTCGGAGGTACTTGTGATGGTACTCTTATGAAAGAGGGGGGTCTTGAGCTGTGGGAAGATAGAGAAGCCCTTTCATCACAAGGAGGTACTTGAATCATGAATGGTTCTCTTACAAGTCTCTAATTATCATTAATGTTAAATGTTGAAATAACATAAGGGTTGTCATTAGTGTTCAATGGGTCTTTGTAGACTTACATCAACTAGTTTTGTGGCTGAATTAGGTGGGAAGAATCTAAGACCAACTCCTCCTATCTATCATCCTTTGTAGGTCATCCTTTGGCACAAGGAAAAATTTTTTGTCATGACTTGGTAGTTGGTGATAATGGCAAAAATGATCTATTTTGAAGTACCTAGGGATTTCGGGATCATCCTTTGTTGCTTACTTGGGGTCTTTGGATATTTTGCATAACCACTTGTCTTTCTTTCGAGTGACTTTAGTCATTTGTTTGTGTTGCATGTGTTCACTCTTTAATAGTTGGTTTAGTAACTTGGATGGTTTCATAGGTAAGATAGTGTATGTGGACCTATCCTTTCTTTTGAAGTTACGTCTAGTTATTGTTGATGCAGTAGCCCCAAAGGTTGATGGCTTGTTATTGTAGTCATTAGTGGGGACCTTGGGTGGGTTGGCCCTTGGCCCTTGGATTGTGATCTTTTTTTCTTTGGTTACAATTGCTATGACCACATTGTTTTGTTTGCTCTTTTTTTGTCTCTCCATGTATGTTGATTTTTGTATGCTACATAGGCCAGATCACGCTGGCCTCCACAACATCTTCTATATTTCTAGTTTGAGAAAATTCTTGGCTGAGGGACCGTAGGTCAAGGTAGTAGAGCTTGGACTTGATAAAGTCATTAATCACTTCCTTAAATATGGCTAATAAGTGGGCTTTGGCTATAGGCTATGGTATTTCATTCAACAATCCATTCCACCATTGAATGAATTTTTGCATGAGCTTAAGGGATCCTTACTTGATCTTCATGAGTTGATCTAGTGTGGTGTCAAGCTTCAAGTTATACTTAAAGTGCTTGAGAAATTGGACTATTAAGTCCTCCAAAGAGGATATGGATCCTCTAGGTAATGTGCAGGACCAATCAAGTGCTTTTTCATTTAGGGACATAAAGAAAACCCTCATGATGGTATGAGGCCATGGTTGTAAGAGTAAGAATTCAGATCGAAAGATAACAAGATGAGCATTGGGATCACCTTCTTCATTGT
This sequence comes from Gnetum montanum, assembly GCA_015680685.1. NCBI lineage: Eukaryota > Viridiplantae > Streptophyta > Gnetopsida > Gnetales > Gnetaceae > Gnetum > Gnetum montanum. The sequence goes on from MNCI01002347.1 coordinate 388,765, forward strand.
ATTTGTTAAATTGGGGAATAGGGACACTAGGAGGAAGTGTTAAGGATGGGACTATAGGACTAATGGGATCGTCCTGGTATAAGTTCATAATCTTGACGGTTTATGAAGTAGAGGCTATAAGCCTCTTTAACTTCTCCATTAGGTCCTAGATCATCTAGAAGGCTTGATCTAGGTTGTATGGTGGCCCTGTTGGTTTTGGAGTTTGTACATAGGGTTGTGGCATTTTTTGTGAGGCTTGTGGCTTCACTATGGGTTACAAGATAGAAGGAAGTGGTTACATTATGGTTGTGGCTTATGGGCAAAAATAAAGAAAAGGATGTTTGTGCCAGTACTTGAGGCACAAATGAGATAAATGGGTTGTGTGACCCTTGAGTTTCTTGGGGTTCCATGATGGGCCCCACATGGGTAGTTAACAGGTTTGTAGTGGTAAAAACCACTATCAATGGTTGCACAGATTGAGGTTGTGTAGGAAATGACATGGATGTGTTATATTTTGTTGTTTGTCACATTGATTGAGTTTGATGTGTGGCTATGACTAGTGTGTGACTAGTCATGGTAGGGCAGGAAGGAGTGGAAGATGGTGGCATCATGCCCATGCAGAAAAAAAAAGCATTAGAGAAAGGCATTGTGACCTTGGGAAACATTTGTTGGAATAATTCTTCTAGGATGTTTTTAGGCTTAGATTCCATCCTAAATTCATCCTCCTCCTCTTGTTATTCTTCTAAGCTATGCTTGTCATCTTGCTCTTTCATCGTGATCAATTAAGCCAAGATGCTGGCATAGATATCAGTTAGAGGCATTTGATCATATAGGAAAGGGACATACTCTTTTCCATCTTGATGTACAATATTAAACTCCATTTTTACCTTTGCTTCCACACATGGAATCATGAGGCCAGCCTACATTTGGGTGCAAATGGCATGATAATGGTCTTCATATATGGAGATAAAGTTAGGACTCTTTCCTCTAATCCTCAAAGATTGCCTACATTTGATGATGGTAGGGTCTTTGGGATCATAGACCCTCATGGCTTGTTGGAGGGTAAGGGAAAATTTGGTGGACTAATGAAAAGACATGGCTATAGTGTTGAGAATGGCTTAAAACAAGATATAAATGATAAAATAGAAGTAAATTCTAGTGAATGGGACCCCAAAACATTTAAAGGAAACAAAAATGACCAACAATGAAGTACTTACTATAATTTGTAAGTGGGGTGGATAAGGGGGTTTACCCCTTTACCAAAAATGAAAAACTAGAAACATCGATATCAAACCTTACCCAAATTGGCCTTCCAACCTCTTAACTCACACCTTCTAACTCAACGTTGATGAGGGAAAGGCTAAAGACCAAAGTGGAAAGTTGGTGTTTCTTCCACAAGAAAAAAATGATCTTGGTGTTTCTTCCACCTGCAACTTCCACACTATAGTTTTGGTCATAGGGGGGGAAGGGGTAGCACTAATCCTTTGGGAGTTTTTGCTATGAAAATATGGAAAAGGACTTTCAACTTGTAGTGTTGGCTTTGGCGAAGTTGGTGTTTAGCCTCTTCCACACTAACCTTCCAACTACTTCCACATTGGGTATGGTAGGGGGAAAATAAGGGGGATGAGATAATGGAAATCTCACAACTTCTATTTCAATGTTGGAGAGAGGTGAGAAATTTTGAAGGCCAAAACGACAACCTAGCAATTTCCAAAAAATGATTTTGGCAAGCTACCAAATTTTACCACAAAAAGGGGAAAAGTAGGTTTGGTTGGTATGGAAACCAATGTTGGTTTGTAGTAAAAAATGTGGCAGAAAAAATTAAATGGTTATTAAGGCTTCCATGTTGGTTTCATTCTAAAAATTCACAGTAGATGTTGATAAATTTTAGCACCCAAACTACCTGCAACTTCCATGCTAAGGTTTCTGCTATAGGAATGGTAAGGACAACATTGGATTTCCAAGATCTTGACTGCAAAAATGAAAATTCATTGCTAAGAGAAAACATTGGAAGTATGGCTAAAATATTTTGACATAGAAATTGGGTGGAGGCTCTTCTTCTAGCACCAAGAAAACTATTGTGACTAGAAAAATCACTCGCTGGAATGAAGATTGATAGATTCAGTGCACAACAGTCCTCAACCTCGGATACCCAAGGCCTCTACAAAAATGTGTGATTCGAGGTGCCCTAGCCAGTCTGATAGATCAACCAAGGACTTGGGGAAGTTGCAAAATAGTGTAATAAAATGGAATGCAAAAATTAATAATAGATCTAAATAATGCATAAAAAATAAACAAATATATCTTGCACACAAAACCTAGAACTTGAAACTTTATTGAGAAAGAATAAAGAATAAGTTAGAGAAATGTGTATAAATGGTGCTTAAATGGGCAATAGGGAGGTTCACATGGATGGGGGTTTAGGATTCGTTGAAGTCAATACGATCAACTCCACGATCCAGATGTCCTACCACTCTCGATGCTATTGAACCTCTAGTGTTGTAATCTTGGATATACATCGTTGGCTATGGTGGGGATTGAGAAGTGTAAAGAATCCAAGCTGCCCAAGTGCTCTATGCTAGGAGTTGGAAATCCCAGAAGTGGAGCATAAAGCTTAGAAACTCAAAAATCCCAAATGGGGTTATAAGGTCATAAGGTTTCTACGTTCGGTTTAAGAGGATACAAGTGTGGAAACTTGCAAAAAATCTTGAGTTCTTGAAAATGTCCAAGTGTAGAACTATGAAAAATTGTTGAATTGTGTAATCAATGCCAATTTTCTTGGATCACAAAAGTGTGAAACTGCCAAAGTGTTGAATTGTGAAAAAGTATGAAACATATAAATGGTATTATAGGCTAGTTTTTATAGGTCTTAGGCCACAAATGCGGCTACAAAATGGCTATGATTTGGCTACACAATGGTTGCAAATTGGTTGTCAAATTGCTGCAAATTTTCACTTTGTTTAGGTGAGATGGATGCCCAAATTTGGGGGGTTACCATATATAGTAAAAGTGTTCCCCCCATGGTCATTCCATTTACTATAAATAGTAGTAGGGGCACACCTTTTATGTTGGAGAGGAATCTTACACCATGCTTGCTGAAGTGGTTGGTCAACATTGGAGTGCATGAAGTGATGAAATTTGGCTATTGTGGCTTCCACATAGGGGGAATGTAATTTTCACATTGGTGGTGAGCCTCCATGGTAGGGGGAAACTTCCACACTATGGATGGAAGGTTTCCAAGCTATGAATGCAATCTCCATGCTTGGGGGAAAGTTTCCAAGCTGAGGGAAAACCCCCCACCTTTCCACATTGGGGGTAGGTGAGACTTACCTCCTACAAGTGTTTTTAGCATAGAGAAATTTATACCCCCTCATAAAACCCATCAATTTTCCATTTTTGACATTCCAAAATGCATTTTGACACCCCCCCCCCCCCCCCCCCCCCCAAAAAAAAACATTAGGGCACAGGGGTATTTATAGTGCTAGGATTANCTTATGAGGCATTTTCAACCCCAAAAGTACAAAGTATGTGAAATTTCTCACTGTGGGTTACAATCTTCACATTTACAATGAAGTTTTGTCTTGGGCTTCATGGGGTGAAAGCTACATGATGAAAATTAGTTATAACATGCAAATTTTTGTGGTGTTTCATTACTAGCATGAGGATTAGTTGACTACTAGTTAGCTACAAGTTTTTTGAAGTATCCATGATGGTTTGGTCTTAATCTTTCCATTTTCTTTCATAATGTAGTCAATCATATCATTAAATGTGCTTGTGTAAACAACTGGTCCATCTTGAAACTTGAGAATCTCATGAAGAACCTTGCTTAAGACCAAGGTATTCACAACGTGAACATCACTCATGTAGATCAACTATTGACACTTCACTTCACTGTTAAGCTCCTACATCACAATGGCACTCCTAGATTAGGTTAACAAGAAATTAGCTTATCATCAACCAACGTTCCCTAAGCAGTACCCTCGTTAAGCATTATAATACTAGAGCTATGAACACTTACTCTAAAAAATTGTCCCTTAGTGATATAATGTATTGTGCAATAATGTTCTCAACATTAACTTATGTTTTCCATTGGTTCTCATCCTTGGACTTACCATTGGACAACAACTTAGCCTACAAAATCTCCCACAACACTAACATTGACAAACATCAATGCACTCATAGTCAAATTGCTTAATCTACTTTATTACCCTTGGTGATAGAGCCAATCAACATTTACATTATTAATGATCTCAACAACATTACCAGCATAGTCACTAATAACAATACAACTAATACTACTATTGAATGAATAACCCTTACCATAGAAGCTCATTTCGATTAACGATATACTTTTGTATGGTTGATTTTATTATTATATCTTTGTAATACCTAGATAGAAATTAATTTGCTTAATATAAATTTAAAGAATGTTTTCTCATAGTCTTGAGTAGTAAAAATGTTAATAAGATACTAAAGAATAAATAGATGATGGGTCCATCAAATTCACATACTAAAAAAGAGTATGTAAGCAATGTAGTAGCCTTAGGATGAGATGTTGTTACATCTACAATTCTATGTAGGTAAGGATTATGGTGCCAACCTTGATTTTCTTAAATAGCATTTTGAAGTGAAGAGGGGGTGTATAAGATAATGAAAAGTTAGCCTAATAATAAGACTTTTAATTTGAAAACTTCAAGTTATGGATTCAATTCCCATATTAAGTTATAAAATAATGAAGCATTAGCCTAGTAGTAATACTCTTGATTTGAAAGTGCCAGACCATGGATTCAATTTTGGTAGGTAATCTTGAGTTATAAAATTCTAATTGGACTATATATCTTAGATGTACAATTATTTTGGGGTCCCAATAGTAAGTTATAAAGTTTTAAAAGTATTTAGAATTAAGATGTATCTTGTAAATATAGTGCCCTAGAGAAGCGTCACTTAGCATCACCTAAGAGTCCCAAAGTAGACAAATGTTCTAGAGTGGACTATACCTTAACATCTTCAAGAACCTTCTAACATATTATAATTACACAACTTATATGGCACACATTAGTCCATAGTTAGAAGCATTGTGAGGATGCCTTTATAATCATATAAGTGATCAAACCAATGTAACACATACAACATACTCAAAAGTGTTGATTTTTTAGAGTAGAAGACAATAATTTTTTTGTTTTTATTATACAATAAGAGTTTATTTTAATAAAATATAAGAAATTTTTAGATTGATGGGTAGTTGTAATGTTATTTTTTCCCCAAGGTTCTTTTTGTCATTAGGGTTATATTGTATTATTTTTAGTAAACGTTTCCCCATTAGTCACACACACATACATCCAAGCATCTATTGAAAATTTATATCATGGAATCATCAAGATGATTTCAACATGTATTTTACTATTTCATTATCAATTCATCAATCTTTCATCAATTCATTAATTCATCAACATTCATTAACACTATTTATCATTATTTACTCAATCTTCAAAGTTGAATAGTTAGAATTGGGGAAATTCACTATTTTGATCATATCTCAGTTATTTGATAACATTTTTTAGTGATTCCAACTTACTGGAAAGCTAGAAAGGTGGCTATGTGTAGCTAAACTTTCAATTCAGTATTTATTGCAACTTCAAAAAAAATTAGCTCTACAATTTGGCAGATTTTTTGAATCCTAAATTTTTATTAAGATGAATGATGGTTAATGATTAAATTATTTCTCCATCATCACACAATGATTTGATGTGATATTAGATTTATTATAAATTTAATAGCTATGGAAAGGTTTAGTTAAAATTTTAGCATCAGAAACTTAACAACTTTTAAGTTACTATCTTTCAAAGTTGCACTACAAGAGTTGTTGGGATGTTTGATAGTTTGAAAAAAACATAACATATCCTAAGATTATAGATATCTTTTGTAGTGCTTATTTTTTAAAATTATAGATAACTTCCTAAGATTTTCAAAAATACAAATTTTATTAGCTGATTTTTTGTGAAGTTAAGATAACTAAGAAATTCTTTCACTACCTAAAATCCCTTCAAAAAGCGCTAACATACATGTAGGAACATCATTTCTTAACAAAGCTAAGATGTGTTCATACTCTAATGCATCTATCCCTAAGTGTTTCTTTGTAGATAAGGGTGATGGCTCGAGCATTAGAGCCAAAGATCCTCCATAACCCTACATATGCTTGTGAAAAAATACACAAGGAATTAATGCCATGTAGTTTTTTAGTGATGAGTAAGATAACATGGAAATTGTAAGGAACTCTCTACTTCTTCCAAACCTTATTTTGGTAGGAAATAAATCATTGAATCACCAACAAGGCATACTATTTATACTACTGGCGCATCCACCCCCACCCCCACCCCCCACCCCCACTTGAAAGAAGTGATATCCTTGAAGCGTATGTCTTTGTTAATACGCTTTTCAATTATGGAAAGCAAAGTGGGTATTGAGGGTATTAAGCAATCCAAAGACTATCCAATAATTATAGATAAGAAGGTTCAATAGCTAGGATCATCAACCATAAATCATGAATGTTAAAATCAAATTAACATTCAATCAAGACATAAGAATGCTCATGCAACCTAAGTCAAAAAAGAAAAGGCTTTTCATCTTACATGAAAATAATATTAAACTAAATTGGAGAAAAATCTACTTTCTTTACATATAAATTATTTTCTCTACCTCTAGTAGTTATGTAGGAGTGTAGAGTTAATTCTATAATGGAAATCATCTTCAGGAAATTCCCCCATTTAAATAATATTTGTGCTTTCTTCTTGGAGACATAATGGAAATTTTTATTTTATACTTAAAGTCATAGTCAAAGAATGCATGCTCCTTACTTAGAGTTATAATAGAAATTTGTGCTTCCTACTTGAAGTCATAATCAAAAGCATATGCTTCCTACTTGAAGTCATAATTTAAAACCATTTCTTCCTACTTAGATTCATCATCAAGAACTTGTGCTCCTTACTCCAAGTCATGATTAAGAACACGTGCTTTCTGCTAGAAGTCAACATTGAGAGCATGTACTCTTTGCTTGAAGTCACTCCATCATACTCTTTATTTTCACACACTCATGTACATGCACCCTTACCCTTGTTTTTATTTTCTCTTTGAGTCTCTTTTTTTTCTTTTCTTTCTTTTTTTATACATACATACAACCATACATACTAATGCTTCAAGCCATCTAGAAAGTAGTAATATAAAACTAGTGATATTCCATCCTCTTTGGCATAAAATATATTAGTAGAGAATTTGATTGTCCACCTTCCAATGAGGTGGTTAACATAAAATTACATTTCACATTCGTTATAATAGTCAACAAAGTGATTAGCATTGAAAATAATCTTTGCTAAAATCTCTCACAAAATAAGAACTACTATATAAAAAATGTTCATAGGTAACCAACAAAATCATACCATATGGATAGATGATAATCTTACTAAGTCCTTCACCATATTAGATGTTAAACATGGGAGAAAGGTGATGAATATAGAGATTTATCCATCACAATCACCACTCTTTCAAGAGTACTATCATATATTCCAATTTCATCAATTTTAAGTTAATAAATAAAGCACATAAGTACTTTTATTTTTGAGCATTAATAATTTAGTAATCATGCATCTTGTTGTTTGACATGGGGATGAACAACCATTCATATTTGGGACAACTACTTATTAAGTTAAATCAAATCCTAAAAGAGGAAAACTTGAATAAAGAACCAAGATATTGAAACATCTAGAAATCTTCATACTTAAATTTTCCATCCAAGAATAAGAACATTGGGGATACTTCCCTCAAACATGAGATTTGTAAATATAATAATTTGAAACATTGTCAATTCAATTTTATGAATTTTGAGCTAACCCATGTAGCCATACTTAACAAAGGATTCATGGATGAGATTCCAAGTGTTACTACATGATGAGTAACAAAGTAGATCTTATGCCCAATCTTATGGATCATAGGCACTCATGCATGACCTAGTCAAATTCTATAGAGTAGACTAGCATGGATATCTAGATAGCTAGACTATTGGTAATAAGTCGTTGTCTTTCCAATCATCCTTATGTGGCCTTAGTGCACATGGTTAAGTGTGATTGAGGCATATGATATTGATGTTGTATTTGAAACACCGCCAAATTTGGGCAACATGAGATAAGTTTACCAAGTGTTATGCTATGCTCTCATTGTGCCTACTATGATTTGGAGTGTAGCTAGTGTAGCATGAAACTCATGACTAGGTCTACAAAATTTTCCAAGTGTCAAAAACTATTTGCAAAAATGTTTCTAAGTGTCCTGCTATGCTCCCATTCCTCCTACTACACTCTTTAGCATAGCAAGCGTAGCAATAGTTTGGTGGCCCATTTGCACTAGTGTTAAGCTAGAAGTTGATAAGCTAGCTCAACATGGAAGAAGCATTTAGTAGATCTAACTCCTGAAGCTACCCCTCCTACTACGCTCTCAAGTGTAGTTGGCATAGCAAGAACAAGGACTGCAATTTTTGCTAGATTTTTCTAAGTGTCCATGCTACACCTTGTCTCATCTTTCCACGCTTGTGAGCATAACAGCATTGGACTTTAGTATTTTGCAAAATTTGGCTAACTATTGGGCTATGCTCCAGAGTGTAGCTAGCGTAGCAACATGGAACTACCTCCAAAAGCTTCTAGAGCTCAGCACAAGCCTTCATTCTAGCTCCACCACTCTTTTGGCAAGTAGGATCAACAACTTGCACTTTCTTTACATCCCTCTATGTCCCAAAATTGTACCTATGCTTGATCCCACTTGAAAGAGGGTAGAGTGTGGTCCCAGAGCATAGCCTCCAAATTGCACTATTTTGCACTATTTGTAGGTACATTGTGCACTTGGCACATGCGATCTTGGCAGCGTAGCCACAGTTTAACAGTCTCTTGGGGTCTAGTGGAGCATGCCAAAGCGTAGCACCAGGTTGCTCCAATGGGTGCATAGCAAAGGTCAGTGTAGCTCCACCTACCCCTTTGCCATGTGGCACTCAATCCGCACTTCACGCTAATCATAAGCCTATAAATACCCTCGCATTTCATACTCTAGGGGTTGACAATTCATTCTAGCAGTGGGCATTTGAAGCATTTGGTTAGCAAATCCAAGTAGCAATTGGCATTTTAGAGTACCACTTAACAGCTGAGGCACCTTGAGCAACTTGCGCACTGGAGCATATCAACACCTTGGTAAAACCTTTGCATCCCATTTAGCATCGTAGCGTACTACAACCTGTAGGACACTGTGGCAGCCAGCCCAGCAGGCATAGACTCCATAGAAAATGTGAGTCTTCATCCTAGGATCCCCTAGAGATTGTCGCTACACCACTACTATGCTTGCCGTACATCGCATACCTTATGAAAGCTCATTTGTAATTGCTATGCTCCCCATCTAGGGTGGTACCATTATTTCTCTCAATATCCATTGCATTTTAAGCATTCTCTTTGACATTCACTTTGGTGCAATAGTAAGCATAGGAGCATAGTAACGTCTAATGGCAAGCATCTAATGTCGCTCCTTCACAATCTCAACCATCTGCCCTCTTTGAGGTAGCAACGTCTCCCCTGTCACCGCCTAATTCGATGCCTATTGTGGCAAGCCATCAAGTGCATATGCATTAGGGTGTAGGATCATCTGTCATCCCACTCTTTGTGGTCTCAGTACAGTCCATGCAATCCTCTATGTTGGTATCCATGATGCCAACCCAGCCTTACATGCACACGATGCTGACATCTCAACCACATATGAGTTAGGTGTCATACATCCCACCTGTCTCTGTGGTGCCCCCTACAATAGCCCAAGCCACAACCACATCGTGGGGTCCTACCATTATGCCCTAGGCACAACACACACAACCGTAGCATGCGCAACAACCTCTATAATAGTACACTCAATAGGCATCCTATGTGGTTGCATAGCTTATAGCAGGACCATGGACCATGTCAACAGCATAGCAAATTGCACAATCAACATAGCCCGCTACACCCACACTAAACATGGATCAAGCATTCCAACTCATCTAGACACTTACTGAAGAGGTCAAATGGCTTAAAGCCACCTCTTCTGATACAGTCCAAGTGATGGACTTCTACCAGGATGACCCTATTAGTAGTGTTGTCCCATCACTAACCTTTCCTAGTTTACTAAATATAATAGTAAAGGGGACCCCCATGTCCATCTAGTGACCTTCTAATCTAAGTGCCTTTTGTTGCAGGCATAGCCACATGTGATCATTCACATGTTCGTCATGTTCCTAATCAGCAAGGTGCTAGATTGGTATTGTGCACTCCCTAGGGCCTCCATATCTTCATTAGAGAATTTACTTAGCCAATTTGTCACTCGCTTCAAGTACAAATTGAAGTCTAAGGTGACCCTGGATCAACTCATGTAGATCAAGTAGGGCCACTTAGAGCCTGTTCAAAAGTTCATACAAGGATGGAGAACTACACTTAATGAAATTTGTGAGCCTATCGTGGAAACTCACCTACTGGCCATGTTCAAAGGCATAGTGAATGACTTCATTAAGTCAAAGCTATACTATCTTGCCCTGCACTCCCTAATCCAATCATTTTCTCAAATGAAGAGCATTTAGGATGCAATGGAATCCAGTAAGGATTTAACCTACATGACCTAAAAGAATGCACACATGAAGAAAGATAAGGAGAAGGGCAAGGCAACAACAACAGTTGCAGTGGTGGCCAATGAGTTCAAGCCTAGCAATGCCAAACCAATAGCTTTAGGCAACCAAGGCAATCAGCTCTAGCACTATGGTGACCAACCAACCTGCACCATTAATGGCCATGGGGAAAGCTACCCCAAGGCCAAAATTTGAGCACAAGTATTTCTTAAAGTATACACCATTACCCATCAAGCTGTCAGAACTTTTGGATCAGCTGCTTAGTGTTGGGTGCATTTAGTACAAGAAAATGTTTGAAGATGTTCATAAGCATCATGATTGCTACTATGAGCTCCTCAAAAACCCATCAGCAGCCACACTAGAAGAGCCTCTAGTCCTAAACACTTTAGGTTGGACCAATTTTTCCATTATCATTAATTTCCTGGCCATGACATGGACTTTTTCATGGCCTTACGGGATGACATACAACACATGATTGACCAAGGCCAACTGGTTCATGAATCAACCAACCCAGTTCACCTAGAAAATCAATTAATGAAGGTATACAAAGATCCTCTCAACACAAGTAGCATAGGCTATGTAATCAATGCTATTAGCATGGACAATGACGTAGGATCGACACAAGAGCCATTTGTGGTTTGTATGCCCTCTGATAGCATTGGGTGGCATCAATAGTCCAAGGATCTCTTTTGTTATCAAAGCACCACCTCGAGCGATCATGGCACCCTTTGTGGTTACGGACCCATAGCACATTGCTGTGACTACAAGCCAAACATCCTTTTCATTAGGGTGCTGCAATGTGTGGGCCCTTCGCTAAGTTCAGTGGTGGGGATTGCAACAGGCCTTGTTCTCTTGAGGCCTCATCTTACATACAACACTAGGCAGTCAATGTGGTAGCCCAGGAGGATAAACGAGTGTCTTGTTGACCAAATGATGAGGGAATGTATGGTGTTAAGTCTACCTAAGCCTGTCTCCTTATCTATTGTTCCTATGGCCACATTAGCTGAAGCTGCTACCACAAGTGATCAACAACTAAGCATTGAGGTTCACAAGAAGGCAAAACAAAACAAGCCCAAATCTCCTCCCCAAGAGATCCGCCTCTTGGTTTGCATGGAGGAGATGAAGGCTAACAAGGCAATCGATAGCGATAAGGACTTTCTAGATGCATTGGCACAAGTCAAATAGGCTCTCAAACAAAAAATACAACCTTGAGCCTGTACAACTTGGTGATAACCTCCTCTGCTCATCACGAAGCACTACTTTTCATGTTAGCCTCCATTCCTGTCAAGGAGGATTCCCTAGTTGATGAACAAGCCATCCACACTATGATGCTTCCTCCTTCACCTCAAGAATCAGGTTCAATGCCTCTAGCATTTCATGGTGAGGCAATCAAGGTTGACCCTAAAAAGGGTTAGGTCACCATTGCATCGATGTTTCTAATTATTTTCTTAGGGCAATGCAAGATTTGCAGGGTGCACATTGATGACAGGGTAGCAACTAACATCATCCCATTTCCAGTTATTGACAAGCTTGATGTTGTCGACCAAATCCAGGCCACAAAGACAACATGCCTCAAGTCCTTTAACAGGTCATGCGTTGTCGTGAAGGGAATAATCACAATAGCCTTCGTGGCAGGGGAGTAATTCCCCACTATGACTAAATTCATTATCATTAAGGAGATGCTTGGGTTCAACCTAATTTTGGAAAGGCCCTAGTTAGCCTAATTATGAGCCATCTCCTCACCCATTCACCAAGAGATCCACCTTTTGTACGAAGGTGGAGAAGTGATCATACATGGTGACAACTTGGTCCCTCTCATCATCAACAACATTGACACAGACCAAGGGTTCGAGGTAGAGTTCCCTAATGACACATCGCTCATGAAATATAAGAGTCAACCTTGTTTGGCAGACCCATCCAAAGAGCCAAAAGAGGCTGATACTCTTCTCGATGAAGCTCTATGGGTAGAACTACCCTTTAGCATCAACGATGAGGGTATAGGTGAAGACCTCCTCATGCTACCCAAGCCCTATGCATCCCCTAACCCACATCAAGTTAGGAAGAAACTACATAACTAAGGTACTCCCTTAGTTTAGCATGTGCTAGGTGCCTACTTGCCCTTAATTTTTGCATGCCTCGTTAGCCTTTTACTTGCATAGCTATATTCCACGTGGTTTCTTGCGTTTTACATTATTTTCTTTGTTACATGTTCATTTCTTTTGCTTATGCATTTTCATTTAGTCTTTTTACACATTAGAAAAACATTAAAATGCATAAAAATCAAAAAATTTAAAATTGTAAAAAATATATATGCCCCATCATGGCCTTAAAATGGCATCACATGGCCTAAAAAGGCCTTAAATTAGTGCATGGCCTAAAACTAGTAGTCTTTTTCCATTCAACACATGGCCTGGACAGGCCTTAAACTATTGCATGGCCACCATGGCCTTAAACTAGCATTGCATGACCCGAAAAGGCCTTAAACTATTGCATGGTCTGCCATGGCCTTAAACTAGCATTGCATGGCTTGCCATGGCCTAAAAATGGCAACCTTTTAATTGTAATGGCCCGAAAAGGCCTTAAACTAGTGTACAGCCTACTATGGCCTAAAATTGACAACCTTTTCATTATGATAGTCCAAAAAGGCCTTAAACTAGCACACAGCCTACCATGGCCTTAAATTGTCACCTTGTAGCCTGCCATGACCCAATACTGACAACATTTTCATTTTTACTCATGGCCCAAAATGGTCTTAAACTAGCAATTTCCATGGCTTAAAATGGCCTTAAACTAGCAGTAGCCCTTCTGCCATGGCCTTAAACTAGAATGGGGTCCATGAGGGGCCTAATTGCATCAACTAGTTACATTAACCACATTAAATAGGTAGTAAAATAAATATGAAGTTTCACACACCATCCTCATTGCAAAACGCATAAGTTTTATTATATTTCTATCAGTAGGAGTACATAGCATGACCATGTGAAAAAAATGGCCAAAGTGCAAAATTTCCTAACAATAGGGCTACATTAGGTTGGCTCAGCTGGTGGTGTCTGGTGAGGATTGAGGTTCCTCTTCCTCCTCCACTGCTACTCCGCTAGGGCTTGCGGTAGTGCCTAGTGCCTACTCCAAAGCAATGTGAAACAAAAAATTCATCAGCAAATACAAAACTACAATACAAAATTAACACACAAAACTGACACATAAAAGCATAAAAAATGAAAGAAAAACTAACTCAAGAGGGGACTATGGGGGAAATCTATCAAGGCCCTCCTCTAAGTGTTGGAGAATCTCGACCTCTAATAATCACATCCAGTCCTTGTGGCTGAAGTCAACATCTGCAAGGATCTTGTCCTCATCCATGGTAGTTCATGGGAGGTTACATAGAAAAGGTGTTCGTAGAAGTCTCCCCTGAGGGTAAGGTAATCTCTCACTCTAGGGAACCACTAACCACTGTATGCTAAGCAAATAACTCAAAAGCCTAACTTCCGCCAATTGCCTCAATGAACATCTCAAGGCAACATGCCCTTACAAACTCATCCTTAAGCTACTGTAGATAGGCGTCTCACTCTAGCTTATAGTGGCACTTGTGGTTTTTCTATGTATGACCCCATTTGCATACCTTTGGGATAAATCTCTTCCACTCCTAATTCTTTTGGGAGAGTAGATCCATCTACAACCTCTATTCGACGATCTCCCACATAGCCTTGTTCTTGCCTTGAATTGTGAAACAATATCTGGCGTAATCTATCTCTGATGTTTGCCAAGTACTATCCCTTTGTGCTTGAGCTAACAAGAAATCATAATGGGACAAGAATTCCTCGTTCTTTGTGGTTAAGCTCATTACTACCTCCTGGAGCTTGTGCATGCATTTCCATAGGTGCTCATTCGAGCACCTATATGTCCACAACGCCTTCGCATTGGAAAGCGTACACTTTCTCACCACCTCATACACATGATGAGGCACCTACTCCACCTCAAGGGGATACTTAGGGATGGCATTCACATGAGCTGCCTGGTTTGGATTCCAATGAAGCTCATAACCTATTAGCATATAATGAACAAACCAATATTAGCAATAGACTAAGCATAGAATCAGTAGAATAGTTTAAGGAAAATGACATACATATCAAGTTCAAGATTCACCTACTGTATGCAGTCCACCATGTCCTCCATGATGCCTTCCATAAAGGAAAACTTATTTGGTGTCTCTACCTATGGCTTCATGCAATGGGTAGGCATTAGTGGTGGATCACTGGTAGGAAGGTTTAAGATTGCAATACAACATTACGTAACACTTAACAATAACTGAGTAGTTAAAGGCTTAGGTGCAAAAAGGCTAGAGTACATGGTAACACGAAGTGCTCATTGAGCAAGCCATCAAATGTTAGTGTGGGTGGATCTCCCAGCTGCACACTATCGAAAAGGTTGGCAAAGTCACCCTCATGGTGGAACAACCCCTTCACATCAAACTGTTTGGAGATCTCCGGGGCTTCTAGTGGTTCCTCCCTATGAGCTACCTCCTCTTCAACTTAAGGAGGTGTCATATTTGTGGTCCTTGCTATTGCCATTGCTACTTCCATGGTAGCCCTCTTGCCTAACCCACAAACATAGTGTAGTAGTATTAGCATAAAAACAAAATAAAATTAAAACATAAGCTAAATGCATTTGTGATGTACACTAACTTGCAACCATCAAAAGGGGTGTGGGTATCTTAAGGTGAACTTTCTTGATGCTTTCTTGTCCAACCATAGGGGGAGTCTCCTTTGTTGGGCATGGCCTCTTAATTTTTGCCTTGGTGGACCCCACCATCTCCACAATGTATCTCTCCATCCTATTTGCATCCCCAACCATAGTTGGTGGACACTTGCTTGCACTATCACAAGAATAGGGTGATTGTGGCCTTCCCAGATTTACCTTTGTCATAATTGAATATGACTCCTCAATCTCCTCTGGAGGGTTCTGCACACAAGTGGTGGTGAATAAGTACTTAATCCATTGTTGGGATAACTACTTGTGATTCTGCATGACCCTATGCCCACTATCCCTGATCATCAAGAACTTTGCAAGCCTTTGTAGATAGGTTGTGAAGAATGTAAAGTGAAAGTGAGACCTCACATGGATGTTGTGGAAAAGCTTGATAATCTCTGCCTACAACCTGATAGTGATAGAGGAGGCCCAGTCAAACCTGGTGCCCTCCTCTATGACCTCTTGAATCACCCATGCCTGCTCAACCCCAAGGACCTTTCCTTGGGAGAGTAGCTTAGGAAAGGCACGAGGATGAAAAAGAGGATAAAGCCTTTGGACCTCAAGCACATGCACATTCTCAACCATGATGCCTTTACGAGAGCAAGTGGTTTCTAGCTACTCTTTGATCTCTTCCCTCTGGTCCACCTCTCAGTTGGGCTTATCAATGATTGATGGGCCCTCAGAGGAGAGGCCAAGGAAGTTAGCAAAGAAAGCATCATTAAGGTCTAAGACTACCCTCACTTTGTGCATGTGAGTGATAAAGCAATGATCCTTGCAGTTGAAGGAGTCAATGATGGTCACCATCTTGGCCATTAGTGTGCTTGGGCTAAGGGCCAAGAAAAGGTCCATCAACTTAACATGCATAAGCCAGCTAGTTAGAGCATTTGAGACTTGATGGCACAACCACTTTTGTGCCCCCTCTACATCACTGTACTTCATAATGAGGGTGGCCTCACTATAGCTAGTGGTGATCACTATTACCTCTCCTAAAGCAATGGTAGCTGTAACATAGGGAAATGCAATGTTAGCATCATGTGATTAATGCATGTGTGAGAATAAGCAATAAAAGTCAAGCCAACATAATGAATACTCATGTGTAACAAACGGTGTGAGTGAAGCAGCAGTGGCACAATAAACGCTCCGAAGATAGGCTTACTGCTAGCCTATCCCTCATCAAGGAAATCATAGGTCTAGCACTGCTCGAATGCCTTCAAGTACTAGAAGGAGTAGTTCTCTAAGTCCTTTCTCACCTGTACAATAACTGCCTCTTGAAAACTCATACTAGAGAAAAATACCTCTAGCATGGTATGGGTTAAAGCGAGAGCCCCTATCTCATCATAAAGTCCCTCATCATCAACTTTAAACCTGGCATTAGACATCTATAGTTAGTAGTTATCAAATTTAGCATGGCCAATAACAATGAGACATAATGAAAAGTAAGAGCACTTACCCTCCGACACAATATATAGTCCCAAGTGGGTTCTGAAAGACTGTATGCATGCGCATGAAAATGAAAAGGGTGTTGCTCTTATTATAACAAGAGAACTCCGACATGATCTAGATCTTAGCTAAGGGACAAATGCTCTTGTGACCTAGTCTCAAGCCACCTGCATGATCACCACTAGTCATGGGCTCATCGGACATGAATCTTAGTATGTCCTAGTTTTCCCTGGCCAATAGCATCTCAGTAATGACACTTGTAGCCTTCATTGTCAAATGTGATCACATGATCACACTAAAGTACTATAATAGGTAAGCTAGAAATTCAGATACCCCTAGCCAAAACCACACTGCTTGATGGCCTAACTTTATGTTGGGTGCAGGCATGTTGGGCACGAGCTTGCTGATGCAGAATAGAATGTCAATGAGCTCCATGATCATTAAGACAAGCTTCAGTAGCACCCTACAACCACAAGACAGTAAACGAATGTAGCATTAGCACACAATAGATTGCATTTTGGCATAAAATATTAACTTATTCTTAGAAAAAATTAGCAAATTTAGCTCAAAATGGCATAATGTAGAAATATATCCTTAAGGTCCCCCATGG
Organism: Gnetum montanum; assembly: GCA_015680685.1. Taxonomy (NCBI): domain Eukaryota; kingdom Viridiplantae; phylum Streptophyta; class Gnetopsida; order Gnetales; family Gnetaceae; genus Gnetum; species Gnetum montanum. Next base: position 406,212 of record MNCI01002347.1, read on the forward strand.
GGCCCTACGAGCATGGGACGTTAATACACATTTGACGTATTGGGGTATAGCATTAACATAACATTAGCATTTTACTTCACATTTGCATCATTTGCACCAACCTAGTTTGCATGTTCTAACATTCATACGTTCAACTTGCAAAACTAGTAGTCTGGTGAAGCTTTCATGCATTCAAAATTTTGTTTTGTATGAGGAATTCTTATTACTGGCATTCTTACACTTGGCATTTTTCACATTTGGCATTTCAGTTTTACACTTCGCATTTTTTTAAAATTTTCTCAAAATTTTTCTAACTTTGGGCAATGTAGCATGGGATTCGAAAAAAATTCTAAATGTTTGCTATGCTCTTTAGGAAGTGTGGAAAAAAAATCACCAAATTTTCTAACTGCCAACTTTGCTCACCCAAAATGAGCAAAAAATTAACAAAAAAAAATTTTAACTGTTGAGAGTGTAGCATCCCACCGCATCCAAAAATCGACCAATTTTGCCAAAGTGTTGGCTATGCTCTTTGGGGAGCATAGCCTCTAACACTTGAACCTCCATCACCATGCTCCTTTCATTGCACTGCTCAGTGCTATCGCATGTTGATGGTATGTGTTGGGGTGTTGGACATGGTTGTGGCCTTAGTGAGCGTAGCAAGCATACCTGGTAGTTAGCGATGCTCTCCTCTCCTCCACTTGCACCCATGGCAGGTGTTTCAAGGCTCGCCTTCCCTCTTCCACATTGGTGAGTTTGGGGTGTTGACGGTCACTGCAGCATGTCATCCTAGTGCTACACTTTGGCCACTACACTCCAATTATTACGCTCTAGCTATCACTCCTTCACACTATGCTATGCTTTGTAACTTCTTGTTCACACTTTGAAAAATGATAGTTTACCCTCAGTGAATCATGCATATATACCATCCTAGGGTAATTAAATGCACCACCTACTACACCAATGTTTCCACACTTAGGAAACTTTTCTTGAGTTTCTTATGGAGTGTAGCAATGGGGTGAGCATACCAAGGGGTGAGCGTAGCAACCAGAGTTAGAAATTTTTTTGTTTTTTTCTAATAATTCCCAAATTTAGAAAATTTTTGAGATTTTTTTGGTTGCCCAGTAAATGCCCAACCCAATTCCATGACCTAGACACTCTTTGCCTAACTTGAACCAATGCATGTTGCATAGATTATGGTTTTCTAAGACCTTAAACTGGTAGATTATGATTTGCTAAGACAATAAATTGGCAATCCATGGCCTACCATGGCTCGAAACCAACTTGCACATTTACTTTTTCAATGTCCACTTTTGTATGTTTAGGCAATTATTAATTGTATCTCTTTCCTCATGTTATGCATTTTGACTCTATTTAGATAGGTGCAGCTTGATGTTATTTTTGGTTGTTTTTTAGGATATGTCACAGGATTACAACATGAGTGCACACGAGCATCTTCATTCACCCTTGATCCTCACTAGACCTCACAGTGACCTCATCCGATGCATCGATGTCCAATGCCTAGACCTTGAGCCCACAACCTGTGATGACTACGTAACATCTATAGAAGAACCACTAGACTAGCTTGACCATCTAGTTAAGGCTCTTGATTTAGAGGTAGGTGATGTCACTAAGGATCCCCTCGTTGAAGTCCCTGTAGCAACACTCAATGGTGAAGTAAAGGCACTGAAACTTAGTTCCCTGTTAGAGCCTTAGAACACCCAAAGCATTATCAAAGTTCTCAATTGCAACATAAAGGCATTTGCATGGTCTTATAAGGACATGCTAGGCCTAGATCTCAAATAGTATAGCATAATATCATCCTTGATCCTTATGTAAAACCAATTAAATAGAAAGCCCTTAAGGTTAGGTGTGAGATGGCATTGGCAGTCTACAATGAAATCACCAAGCTTAGTTGGTTTCATCTAGGCAATTGACTACGCAAACTAGGTCTTCAACATTGTGGTTGCACCTAAGAAAAATGGATGCATATGCATTTGTATATACTTCTAAGACTTGAACAAGGTGACCATTAAATATGATTTCCCATTACCTAGTATTGATTAATTGGTTGATAGCATGGTTTGTCATGCCTTGTTGTCCTTCATGAATGGGTTCTTTGGATACAACCAGATTCAGATCAACCTAGAACACCAACTTAGTACAACCTTTATGACCCCCTAGGGTACATTTTGTTATACAATGATGCCTTTTGGACTAAAGAATGTGGGAGCAACCTACCAATGCACGATGACATACATCTTCTGTGACTACTTGTTAGACTTTCTCAATGACTATGTTGATGACATAGTAGTTAAGTATAAAATGACCCATGAGCATGTAGATGACTTAGACCACGTACTCAAGCATTACCTTAGATATGACCTTAGGTTGAATCCTAAGAAGTGTGTCTTTGGTGTCAAGATAGGTCACATGCTAGGTTTCATGGTATAAGAAACAGGCACACGTGTAGATCCTGATAAGGTTAAGGTTGTCATCAACTTAGCATTGCTAATTAACCTTAAGGAGCTATGTGGGTTACAAGGTAGATTGCAATTCATACATCAGTTTATTACATAGTTGATTGATAAGCTATAGCCAATGCAACATTTTCTCAGAAAGGGAGTCCACTTCAAGTGGATAGTTCAATGCCAAGAGGCATTTGACAACCTCAAACAGGAGTTGGTTCAACTTCCAACAATCTACCCTTTGCAAGGAGATAAATCTTTTTACATCTACCTTGCAACTTCCAACACGTCCATCATTTCTCTACTCTGTCAAAAGTGAGACAATGGCTCATAGGCCCCTGTATACTACCTAAGCCATGCATTAGTGGCCCATGAAGAAAAATACAATGATGTGGAAAAGAACTACCTTGTCTTAGTCTTTGCACTCAAGAAGTAAAGGCATTATCTCTTTTGTAGCTAGATAAACATCATCTACAAAAGTAATGTACTTTGGGCAATCACAAGAAACATCTACAAAAGTAGTTGAATCACACGGTGGAAAGTAATAACCATGGAGTTTGACTTGCACTACATAGCACAAGCATTAATCAAAGGTTAAGTAATAGCCGAACAACTAATAGCTTTGCCAATAAATGATCAAGCAACCATAGATCCATAATTCCTGGATGAGCATGTTAGTAGTATAAGCCAAGTAACTACCAACTTTGAGGCAATATTACACTTCGATGGTAGTTCAACCTCTCAAGGAGGTAGTGTCACTATCGTAATCACATTTCCCTCTGGGGAGATCTGACCCTTCGCTTATCATTTTACATTCCCTTGTACTAATAACGTAGAAAAGTACGAAGGTCTCCTTAGAGGCATCTCAGTAGCTTATGACCTAGAAATCTGAAGCCTAGAAATCCAAGGAAATTCACAGTTAGTCATCAACCAAGTTACAGAGGTTTATGCTTATAAAGCACAACACTTACAACTTTATTTTGAATTGGTGAAGCATTTGCTTCAATGGTTTGCAACTATAGATATCCAGCACATCCTTCACAACAAAAATGCCATTGCTGACACATTAGCCACATTAGCAATAAGCATTGCACCTAACATGTTTCATGTCATGCTCACCTCAATAACGGATTGCACTAAACCTATTACACACACAACTGACATTGCATCCTTAGTCACAACAAGCACAACACACAAACAAGAGTGGTATGATGAGATCAAGTCATATCTTCAACAAGGTGAGCCTCCCCAACATCTGACCATTGCCTAAAAGGATGTAGTGCAGAAACGGTCACGGTAGTATGTCATTGTAGGTGATCACATGCTTTGTTGTAGATCCTATGATGGCATACTACTAACCTATGTTAGTGACAACGAAGCACAAATGATCATCGATCAAGTTCATGAGGGACTATGCGAAGGCCACATAGCACCCATGGCAATGGGATTGAAAATTAGATGCTTAGGCTACTATTGGCCTTACATGGAGTGTGATTGTGTTTCCAAGGTCAAGACATGTGATGTGTGTCAATGGCATGGCAACTTAATGCATGTGCCATCCACTAAACTGCACACCACAAAAATCACATGGTTGTTTCAATGTTGGAGGTTGGATATCATAGGGCCCATCACACCTAAGTCCTTTGTAGGACATAGCTTCATCATTATTACAATCGAATATTTTACCAAATGGGTTGAAGCTATTCTCCTTAGGAAGACAAGATCAGAAAAGGTTTTCAAATTCATCCTTGATAATATAGTGACCTGACTTTGTCTACCCATGACCATTGTCATGGACAANTCGTCTAGATCAACAAGCTTGAATCCTCCATTGTCATAGGCCTTAGTGACCAAGAAAGGCCCTTCCCAATTGGCTGAGAATTTGCTCGTGGGTTTGTGAATGGCCTTAAGGACTAGGTCACCCTCCTTGACTTGGTGTTAGTGCTTATTATGGCAGTGCTTNGCAACAGCAAATGATGATGGCACAAGCAGCTTGTCTACACACTATGGGCCTATCGCACCACGTGTAGGATAGCAATAAGTAAGATGCACTATAGCCTTGTATATGGGTCTAAAGAAATTTTGCCTCTTAAATTGCAAGTTCCATTGCTCCATGTAATCCTCTCAAGCTTCATAGATGAGGCTCAGAACAACAAGTTGAGAATCATAAACCTTGACTCAATAGAGGAAGAGTGCATGTAGATGCTTGATCAAATCGAGCGATACCAACAAATGCAATGGCAAAAGCACTGCCATAATAAGCACTAACACCAAGTCAAGGAGGGTGACCTAGTCCTTAAGGCCATTCACAAACCCACGAGCAAATTCTCAGCCAATTGGGAAGGGCCTTTCTTGGTCACTAAGGCCTATGACAATGGAGGATTCAAGCTTGTTGATCTAGACGATAATGAATTTTCCAATCCAGTAAAGCTCTCATACTTAAAGCCATATTATGCCTAATACACAATGCCACATCAATGACAAAGCAAGGTATGCAAGAGTCTCCTATGACTATAAACTGGTACAAAAAGTCTGCTATGACTCTAAATTGGCACAGAGTGTTTACTACAATGTCAAACCGGCACAAATCATCCTTGGTCTATGATGTTAAACTAGCATCCACAACACACCCATCCACTATGATGTTAAACTGGCACAACAAGTCCACTATGACTTTAAACTAGCACTACTTGTCCTTTGTTCAAGTCTCATGCATTTCACATATATTGTATTATTTTAGTAAACCTTGTCCTACTTTTCACATATATATATCCAAGGAATTTCTTGAAAATTTTCATAATGGAATCATCAATATAATTTTAGTAAGAATTTGACTATTTCATCATCAATTCATTAATATTCATCATTATTTACTCAATCTTGGAATTTGAATACTAAAAAATGAAGACATTCACATATTTCAATTATAGGTCACTCATTTTGCAAAATTTTTAAATAATTTTAGATTTATTATAAATCAAGAACATCTTAGCATATAGAGCTTGTGTAGAAGATGTATGTGTATGACATTGCTTGTATGCAGTAGTCACTATAAAAGAAGACACCTAGTGGCTAATAACTAAAAGAGAGTGCAATTTCAAAATATGCATGAAACTGATGAAACGAATCACAAGTGCTTATATAGAAGAAAAAAATGAGATAGAGTAATTAAGAATGCAAATTTTCCAAGTATAATGCCAACAAGATGAAGATGTGGAATAGGAAAGGTTAGATATTCCAGATAAACTAGAACTAGAGCCCATCAAACTCTAGATATCATTAGACATACTAGAATATGTATTTCTCAACAATGAAACACTAGTAATTATCAATGTCAATCTTAGTAAAGAATAGAAGAAAACATTACTCAAGGTAATAAACAAATTACCAACAAAATTTGCATGGGCATATGATAAGATCATAATAATCAACACATACATATACCAACATTAAATATAACAAATCCTACTATTAAGCCATGCTATCAAACTTAACTACGTTTGAATCTAACCTAAAGAAAGTGATAAAATAGAAACTCAAAAAAAAAAAAAATACTTGAGGAAAGATTCATATATTGGGTTAGCCAATTATTTATTGTTCTAGAAAGAATAGAAAGTAAAGGATTTATATTGATCTTTTATTATTAAATGTGGTAAAATTTAAGAACCACTTTATACTACATTTATTGATAAAGTCTTAGATACTGTTGTAGGGCATCAATACTATAACTTTTTGGATGAGTATAATGGATACAATTAAATTCAAATAGCATGAAGAAATCAAGAAAAGATCACATTCATCAATCCATGTGGAACGTTCACTTATTGATAAATGCCATTTAGTATTTGTAGTGTACCTACTATATTCAAAAATGTTTTCTTTAATATTTTTCAAAAATATATTGGTAATGAGGTTGAAGTGTGCATGAACAATTCTTCTACTTATGGATCTAGCTTTGAACAAGCCTTGGATTTCTTAGAGTAAGCATTGAAAAGATGTGTGGAAACCAATTTAAAGCTCAAAAGAGCTATTTAATGGTCTAAAAAGTTATAGTTTTAGGGCACAAGGTCTTACAAGAAGAAATTGAGGTAGATCTAAACAAACTTTAATACATCTAAAGCATAATCTAGAGATCATAAAATATTAAAGATATTTTATTCTTTCTTGAACATACTAGGTATTATCGAAGATTCATTAAAAATTTATCAAAAATGATAAAGCTACTAATGAAACTTATCAAGAAAGATGCATCATTTATTTGGTAAAAAGAGTATGAAAAGGTATTTGAGAGCCTCAAGTAGAACCTTGTAGAGACTCTAATCTCAAGGGCTCTAGGCAAGTCCAAACCTTTTTACATTATAATAAATACTTTAAATTATGCATTAGGTGTTGTACTTACATAGTTAGATGATCAAAAGCAACCATATTACATTCATTGTGCAAGTTAGAGTATTATGGGGGTACAACTTAACTACACCACTATAGAAAAAGAATTGATGGATGAGATGTATATAGTAAAAAATTTCAACATTATGTGCTTGGTTATCCAATTTATATCTATACTAACCATAGCACAATTAGATTCTTAATGAATAATGCTATAATACGTTCAAAAGTTATTAGATCACTCATGATCTTTAAACAGTTTAACATCATCATGATTGATTATAAAGGAATTGAGAATGAAGTAGTGGATCGTTTGTTAAGAATAAGATAGGAGATAGAAGAAAATATAGAGTGATTGTTAGACAATTTAAAAATGAATTGCTATTCACTAAAGCAGCAATAGTTGTATACCCAAAGATAATAAAATCCTACCTAGAAAATTACCTAACTTATTTAATCACTCAAGAAGTACTTCTTGAATGGAATAGGAAGAAGAAGGAATAATTTATTCCTTGAATAAAATACTTCATAGAAATCAAGGGTAATCTTTATGAAATTTATGCTGACAAGCTAATAAGATGGTATATGTGAGAGAGAAAAGTCACCAAAGGGTTTTCTAGAATGTACACAAAGGACCATGTGGGGGTCATTATGCAGGGTGATGAACATCCATCAAATAACTCATGACTTGGTATTTTTACCCTACCATATTTATGGATACATACCAATTTCCTTAGTCTTATGAAAGATGTTAGCAAGATGGAGGGATGATAGCCACACATGAAGGCCCATAACAATGGACATAACTATTGGAATCATTTGACATATTAGAAATTAATTTCATGCAACCCATCACACTAATTCCAAATAGAAAAGCATAACTAATAATTATTGTTGATTACTGCACAAAATGGATGGAAGGTAATGCAGTTAAGAATTACACATTAGTAATAATAGCTAAGTTCTTGAAACAACATGTCATGAATAGATTTGGAGTACTAAAAATGCAAATCTTGGATAATGGAAAATATCTCATAGGAGCTACTTTCAAGAAACTGATGTAAAATCTTGGGGTTAATTATAAGTTAACAACATATCATCCTTAAGGTAATGGATAGGGAAAAGTGACTAAAAAAGAAATAACACAAATTTTAACTAGAATAATTAGTCGATGATGAGCAACAAGGTACCCCTATGCCCAACCATATGAATCACAAAGCATTCACATGCGATCTAGTCAAATTCTGTCAACTTTATTGTTTCCAGTGCACTAGCTCTTTAGGAAGTGAATCTAGCCTTAAGGTCAATCATTGTCCTCCCAATTACACTTGTGATGTACATTGGTATGGTTAAGTGTAACTGAGGCATCTGATTTTTATCATTTTATATTTTATATTTTGGTGCTTGAAATTTAGATAAAAGGAGTTTAATTAACTAATCTAAATTACCCATTAACTAATCCTAACATAAGTATCTGTTCCCACTTGCTGTACACATCCTAAACCCACATATCCACTGTTGGGCAACCAAACGCTATGCTACTAGGCATACCAAGTGAGAAAAATGCTGGGATTACAAGGTAAATATGTGCTCGAAGGGATTGTACTTATGTGTGTAATCTATCTCGTTTAATTGTTTCATTAACATAATAACTGGAAAATATTTGATAACTAATTGAAAGCATTTAATAAATAATTTAAAAACATTAAATGGATAAATAAAATAGCTAATCTATCCAAAGTGCTACAAGGTTATTAGAAAGGTCATCTGTATTGCCACACACACAGTCGTCCTTAGGTACAAAAATGCTTGAATAAATATCTGTACACTCAATAACTCCTGTTGCAGGTACTTAGGGAAAAAATTTCTAACTTTTGAATGGAAAAAATGCAAGAGCTTCACTACTACTAAAATCTGGATTCTCCATTAATCTGGCTAGTAGGTGCATATTTATAGGTGACGAATAGACACTGCATCGACAAGGCCTTGTCGATGCAGGACGAGATGCATTAACAAGGCCTCATTGACATGGTCAATTATGTTGACAAGGCCTCATCGATGCAACCACCCAACGATGACTCATCATACCACCACGACTAAATGAAAACTCATCCTCAATTTCTTTTACAAAATTGGGAAGGCATGGGATTATTGATTCACTTTTTTTTCAACCAAACAAACTTGACTAACTTGACAAAAAATGGAGTGCCCAGGTGTATGGATCAACACATTACAAAAAATGGTGGTGTTCAGGACACAAAATTGAATACCATAACCCAACTCTTCAAAAATTGGACAACACATTCTTTGATGATGTGAAGCTTGTTGGAGAAGATCAAATGGTCCCAGGTGATGGTACTTCTTGAGGCTCTAAGGGACCTTCACCAACTTCACATATTGGCGATGGTTGAGGGGATCGTGGTTGTCTTGTTGCTATTGCAACTTAAGTGGGAGGTAGAAAGCATCCAGCAGTGCTTTCATTTTCTTCTCCTTACTCCTAGGATCATGCTTCCTCCATGTAGCTTCCCCAATGTGGGTTGGAATAAGCACATCCCAAGGACATGATATTGTTGGAAAGAACTCTTTAACATTAATGAACCAGATAGTGAACTATTTGTGTTCAATTTCAAACACTCACATTGTGTTGTTTAGCTCCTGGTAGTCATTCATTGTTTGGCTAGGTCCTTAGTAATGGATCATTGATCTGTGAATCACCCTTTGAGGAATTCGAGTTCAGCATTAGCAGTCTCAAAATTTTACTTGGTATCCTTGTGGTGTTTGAACTCAGCCTCGATTAGCAGATACAAGCTAGCCACTTGTTTCTCCAATTCTAACTATAGCCATCTAGCTATTAGCATTACCAATTTTGCATAACAGAGATTGACCAACTTCATATACTTTGTCATTTCTTTGATTTGTAGCTCCTTCAAGTGGATCTCTACTTTCTTGTAGGTGTTAATCCCAACAATGGGTTGCCACATATCTCTTCCTTATTGGAGTTGCTGGAGAGCGTCATTTACTTTAGCCTTTGTCATCTAGATTTCTTTTTCATTAATTTCCTTTTGCAAGCCAACCTGGTCCCTATAGTGATTTTTCACTGTCTCAAATTTAACAACTTCATTCTTCCAGGCGATGATTTCAATGGCAGACTTTTGTCACAAGGTGCATACCTCCTCCATTAACAGATTATGGTTCTCAGTAGCTAGTTTCCTTAGTTCAATGTTGACTTTGGCAAGTTGCTCCTACTGTTGATGAATGAATTCTTGCATTTGATATTTCTAAGCATCAACATTTCATAGGCGATGATTTTGCATGGTCAATGCTTCATTTTATTGGCACATCTTATTCAAGTTCTTTTTGATTGAGCGTGTTTCAGCTTTTGCCATGAACTGTTTAAAAAAGGCCATTACTGCTTCCTCCTCAGCTTTTTGAAATCATTCTTAAAGTTGTTTAATAACTTCATCTCTTGTCATTTCTGGGTTAAGGATTGCTTGTTTTGCAAGTTGGGCACGAAGTTCAACAACCTTCATGACCAAGCATTGATTTTGCTCTTGGGTTGTTTCTAGTTTCCCCTTCAAAGGGATGCATTTGCCCCTTGCATTTAGCAACTCTAACTGGGTTGCAGTGATGTTCTCTAGAAGATCAAAGATATCTAAAATCAGTTTCCTGGTTCCTACTAGTCATTCCAACAATTGTTCATGCTGGGCTACGTTTAATTTTCCGCTGACCATGCCTGTGGATGTCTACACATCTTGGAGTGCAGATACATCTGGTACAGATGCTGTGGGTTATTCAGAGCTTTAGCTACACAGTCAGCTACCACTTCTATCGCTATCTCTTGCCCTTGGTGCTACATCACCAAGACAATTGCCTCTTCACTGTTCTCCAACCTTACTAAGAAAGTGACAACATTCCCAGAGATTTCTAGGAATAGATGATGTATTGCTAATGATACTATCACCTCCCAAGCATTGGGATTTGACCTCAAAGGTAGCTACGTTCTTTGAGCAAAGAAAATAGAACCAGCTATCTTCATCTGGCTAACTGTTCAGGCCACCTCATTAAGGTGACTCATTGCTAGTCAATACATAGATGAATCCATTCCACTTATTCATGTTTGCTGCTCTTGTTCACTTAAGAGATGCTCTCAAATTTTTCACAGTTGCTCTCAAATTTTTTGTAGATTCTCAAGGACTACACAGGCCTTTGGTGTTGTCTTCTGAGTGGGTGGTGGTGGTGGCAACTCCACTTCTTGAATGGTTTTTGGCATTTTATCATTCATGATTTTTACCCATGAGGCTAAGGAAGCATGCCTAAGAGTATCATTAGAATAGCGAATGATGCCTGTCCTTTTGCAAAGTTTTCTGATAAGTCACGGAGAAGGCAGGGTCTTCCTTCTATGTTCATTCTCCTTGAAATGCTTCTAAATTTCCAAATAAATTAGTTGTGGAGATTAACAAGAAATTTCTTGCTTACAGCAGTGCATGCTCAAGCAAAGAAAGTAGTCACCTTGCTTAGCCTCACCATTGGATTGAGGTGATAGGCCGCAATCTTGAAGTAAATCCACTCTGCCGTTGTAAGCACACCATACTCCTTACTATCCACCCTGTGGCATCGCTAAGTCCACTTCCTTTTTGCCTTAGGATCACCTTTTTTGATATCTCTACCAACTTTTTTTCAATGTCTGGCAACCTTAGTGCTTGTACAATGGCCTTCGTCAAGTAAGATACTTCAATGTCCTTGATTTTTAAAATGGACCTTAGCCTTTGACTATTCCAAAAGAGATAGGTCTCTCCCATGTGCCATTCCCTACTAGTCATGATGATTGGCCACATGTGAGAGGTTTGTAATTGTGTTCTAGAGCTTTTTCCAAAAATGGCCCAAATTTTATCTCTTGAAGAATTGATCTTTGGATCTCTTGGGACTTGATGATGTCTAGGCAAGCTTGAGTCAAAGTGACCTCAAGCCTTGGCACAAGTCCAAGCACTTCTCCTCATTAAGATTGTTCTGTAGGCACTTCTTCTTTTGGAATCTATCAAACAGATTCCACTTTAGGCTCCTCACAAAGAGGTCCCGTTGCATGGGTTGCCTCTTGTTGTTCTTAACCTTGTTCCTGCTAGCCCATTCCAACTCTAGGTCACTTCTCCCGTGGTTATGAGGGTTCTCGTTCTTGCAGATGTTTGGGTGCCATTTGTAATCATAATAAAACCATGGATTAGTAATCATTGTGTAACCTTAAAAAAATTGGGATACCTTAACTCTTGAGGGTATTTACACTTGGCTAAGTTGTGATTATGCCTAATTTCATTAACTCAATTGTTATTTCTATTTATGCCTTATCATTAATAAATCATCCCAGAGATTGTTGGAAGGGTTAACTTGGAAAAAGTTGATGTTTATATATGATTAAGGTTACTAACCCTTCGGGGAGTTATAAAATTTTTTTGAAAATTGCATCAGAAACCTTAAGGTTTGTGGCCCCCATGATAAAGATCTTACCTTTGGTAATTATAGGATTGAAAAACAGAGTGATTTGGACAAACAATTTGAAAGTTATGGACTCTGGAAGGTTTTGGGCTTTGAAAATTTACAAAAATTCCCTGTGTGTTATGAGAAAATTGTAAAAAATTCCAAAGTTTCTGATGGTATATATAGTATTTTCACAATGTGTCAATGAGGCCTCATCAACACAGCTATTGACCACCATTGACTTTTGTTTACTTTGATCAAACTTTCAAAATACAAGGAATTTTTTGATGAAATTAGGATCAAATGAAAACTTAGAAGACCAAGAACAGTGTGAAATCATGAGAAGAGGATGTTGAAGTTCATGAATTTGAAAAAAATAGGAGAAAAATTAATTTAATGAATGAATGTAATGAAAGATTAAGGAGTACTGAACAGTTTACACAATGGAAAGTATGAAATATAAGATTGTAGTGATGTCAAAGGTAAGGAAACTTAACTAATCAAGCCAAAAGCTATGCAAGTGTGTCCTCCCCATAGCGGACTCATGCCCCTTTCGCCCTTGCATAACCTTAACTAAGGAGTTCATGGGCCTCGTAGTCAATTTAATGATCATGACAAGTTAAGGACCAACCCATAAGAATCCACTCAAGAATCCCAATACATTAGACTAAGACATAGAGCATAACATAGAACCCGACAATGAGGTGAGTTATGGTAGCATGGATGGATGATAGAGAAGGTGGAATGGAGTTCCAAATTGAGGTCATAAGAAGTCCCTTATGGAATTGTGGTTAAAATGACCCAAGAAGTTCCATCCTCAATCTAGACCAAAGCCTTGTGCTTTCAATGAATTCGTATCACTACTCTAAGACCGATCCATCCACTTGAGACACAAGAGTGTCCCAAAAAGACAACCATCATTCCACAAAGAGGAGACAGAATTAGAAAGTGAGAGAGAGAGGGCCTTAGTTAGAGGGGACCTTCAAGCATAGGTGTATGTCTTTCAAGTCCCATAACTAGTGCTTGTAGCCCTTTTATTTGTTCAAGGGGTGTGCTTTGAATTTCCATTGTTTTTTTGTTTTTGAAATGGGAACAACACCATGTGAGAACTTATTTGTGTTGAAGGGGTGTGCTTTGAATTCCCATTGTTTTTTTGTTTTTGAAATGGGAACCACACCATGTGAGGACTTATTTGTGTTGAAGGGGTGTGCTTTGAATTCCCATCATTTTTTTAAATGATGGGAACCACACCATGAAACAACGTTATTTGTCTTCCTATCATTGGGTTGTGTGGAACGATAAGAAGTCCATGAAAAAACACTCAAGCACTCAAGAAAGAAGAAGAGTACAAAGAGTATTGAGTTCCCTTGAAGTCACACCCTTTACAAACCTTTGTATCCTTCCTAATTCCGAAACTACCAAGGTCATTGATTGACTAAAATTTTCTTTAATGAAAAAGGGACCTCAAATTCCCAAAACAAAGAAAACCATAGAGCTCATTTGATGGGCAAATGATGTGGACTCATTGCTTGTTCAATGAAAAAAAAACCATGCCGAAGTGATCAAACATCAGAATTCAAAAATAAAAACTAGACATCAATAATCACACATTAAGCACAAACCATCATTAGCAAACAACAACAACAACATGGTGTCCTGTGACAATAAAGTAGATTTATTAGCAAAACTGAGAAAATACCACACTTAAACAAAAGGAAAAAAAATAAAGTAAAATATATAAGAAAGTGTAAAATAATCAAGAAAGTTAAAATAGTACTAAAAATGATATAAAATTAGAAAAATTCAAAAATAAAAAATTTGTAAAATCAAAAATGTGAAAAATAAAAAGGTAGAAAACTAAGAGGCCATGGTAACGGTCAACATGGATGGCCACCTCCCCCATGACTAAGTTGGAAGGAGGAGATCTCAAAAATAGAACATGGGTGTTCATTAGTTGAGGTGATATTTACACTGGCCAATCTTGGTTCTAGGAAAAGTTTAATTTGTTAGATATTAACCAACTACTTTTTATTTGGGCTATCAGGTTTGTAGATTATCATGGCCCTAGAGGGAAAGGTTTGATCAATTATATAAGGTCCCTCCCACAATGTTTGAAATTTTACCGTTTGAGGTACATGTTTGGGGTTCCAGTAGAGGACCTTATCTCCTCGTTGAAATCTTACTTTTATAATTCTAAGGTCATGGTGTTGCTTGCTAAATGCCTTGTTTACCTCATTCAAAGATAGGGCTACTAAGAAATTTTTGTCTAGCATGTTCAGATTGATCAATCTTTCTTTCTGTGCTAGACTTAGATCAAGGTTTAATTCATAGGCCGTTGAGAGTGTATGGAGCTCGAATTGAATCGGGAGCATTAGAATTTTTCCGTACACTAACTTGTAGGGAGAATATCCAATAGGAAGTTTCCAAGTTGATCAATAATCCTAGAGAGCATCATTAAATTTTGTGCTCCAATCCTTCCTATATTTGCTAATGGTTCACGTTAATGTTTTTGTAATCTCATGGTTGGTTAACTCTGCTTGACCATTGGCTTTGGGGTGGTAAGGTGTTGTTAATTTATGTTCTACCCCCAAGTGTTGCATTAATTTCCTAAATGTGGCACCTATGAAATGAGTCCCATTATTAGAAATTAGTGAACATGACACCCCAAATCTATTTACAATATGTTGTTGTATAAATTTGGCAGTAGTGGATGATGTGCAATCCGTAATGGTTGTTGCTTTAGCCCATTTTGTGCAATAGTCAATTGCTACTATAATATACACTTTCTAGTTAGACATGGGTGTGATGGGATCCATAAAGTCAACACCCCATATGTCAAAAGGTTCTAATGGTTGGATCCACTATTGAGGAACTTCCATACGAGTGGTCATCCCCCCCCATCATGTTGACAACATTTACAAGACTTGACAACATAGTGGCCTCTACAAGGTCCTTCATGAGCATCCTAGAGAATGTGCAGTTGATCTTTGTAAGGGATACACCAATGGATTAGGCCATTGGCACACACCTTGTAAAGGTGTCCATTGATTTCCATGATGTTTTTGACTTGATTAAGAAATTATTACTTTTTCCTAAAATCCAAGTCCTGTGGCATCTCTTAAGTAAGAAGATATGTGAGGATGCCATTATATCATATTGCTTTTTCAAGCATTTATTCATTTATTGCTCTAGTAAAGAGGAGTTCATCTAGAAATTGATTAAAGAGTGGGCTCTCCTCCTCTTTGTTATCCCATCTTAAGCAAGAAATATGGTCAACAACCACATTCTTAGTCCCTATTTGATCTACCATAGTAAGATTGAATTCTTGCAAGATCACAAGCCACCATATAACATGAGGACTCACCGTTGGCTTATTCATAAGGAAGCAAATTGCACTATGTTCCATATGTATATGTACTTTGTAACCTAGCACATAATGTCTAAACTTTTCTAGCACATGCACCACTACCATTAATTCCTTCTCTATGGTGGTGTAATTTATCTGTGCTCCCACAATGGTTCAACTCATATAGTGGATATAATATGGAAGTTTCTTATCATCCATCTGCATGAGCACTACTTTCAAAGCATAGTTAGATGCAGCTATCATGATATGGAATGGTTTGGACCAGTTTGGTGCTTGTAGGATTGGTGTTTCTACAAGTTTCTTTTTTAATTTTTGGAATGCATTTTCACATTCCTTGGTCCAAACGAAAGGTGTATCTTTCTTTGTAAGTTCTACCAATGACTTTGCAATCTTAGAGAAATTCTCAATAAAGTGCAGGTAGTAACTAGTGTATCCAAGGAATGATTGAACATCTTTAATCATCTCTGGTTGGCGTGTTATTCCTTGGATGACCCTTATCTTTTCTAGATCTACCTTAATCCCTTTCTGCAAAATTTGGTGCCCTAGCACAATGCCTTCTTGGACCATGAGATGGCTCTTTTGCCAGTTGAGCCATAGGTTTATCTTAACACATCTCTTCAATACTTGCTCAAGTCGATCCAGGGCTTGCTCAAAGGTAGCTCCATAGGTGGAGAAGTCATCCATGAAGACTTCAACACCACTACTGATCTGTTGTTAAAAGATACTAAGGACTAAGCGTTAAAATGTTGCAAGGGAATTGCATAGGCCAAATGGCATCTTACAGTATGCAAAATTTCCCCAAGGACTCGTGAATGTTGTCTTGGCCTAGTCTTCTAGTGCAATTTGGAGTTGGTTATAGCCACTATAACCATCCAAGAAACTATAATAACAATGCTCAGATATAGTGTCTAATACTTAATCCACAAGTGGCAAAGGAAAGTGATCCTTAAATTTTGCCATATTTAAGAACCTAAACTTAATGCAAACCTACCATTTACCATCCTTCTTTGGTACAATTACGAATGAGCTAATCCACTCACTATCCACAATTGGATAGATAAACCCTGCCTTGAGGAGTTGCTCTATCTCCTCCTTAACGATTTGCTTCAATTTGGGGTTTAGCTCTATGGCTACGTTCTAGGCTTCATGGTTGGGTCAGTGTAGATGCAATGCTGGCATATCCTTGGATTGATTCTTGTTAGATCTAGATATGACCAAGCAAAGGTTGTTAACCATTTATTCACCACTTTCAACAACTTTTCTTTTTTGTTCAGGAACAAGTTTTGCATTAATGATGACTAGTTTACCATTCTTTAAAAATGCATACTCCATTCCAACTGGTAAATTTTTTAGTTCTAAGGGCTCCCACTTGAAGTGATCAGGGATCTCCAACTCTCCCCAATAGTTATCATCATCTTCATTAGAGAGTTGGAAATGGACTTGTTCAATTTTGTCCATGCCTTCTACATATGCACAAGTTAAGCTCTTAGTTGGCTCCATGCATATTGTACTGCTATCTAAATCAACTATCAACCATTGGGTGCCCTCGTACTTTGTGTCTACTACGTATAGACACCATTGAATATTAATTTCTTATGCACACTGATTACATGTCTTAATGTATGTGCTTTTGATTGATCAAATCTTTTGCACACAATTGCACCCATTATTGCTATACGTGTTGCATGGAATACGCTTCTTCTCAATTTTTCCTAACTTATTTTCCTTAGATATTTCAAGAGATAGGTCCCTTATACTCATTCACGCATCGACGGTGCTTAACCAAGCCCTTCCCATAATGATGGGGACATCACTTTTGCAATTGTCCACCTTGATTACCAGAAAATTAGTAGGATAAGACCATCCACAGACTATGGTCACAATGTCCTCTAATAATCCCAAGGGAATAGTAATTGACTAATTTGCTAATTCTAAATGGATGTTGCTCTTCTTAAAATGTGGTAGGTTCCAGATTTTATACATATCATGGAAGACGAGATTAACTCTGGAACCAGAGTTAAGAAGAGCCTTGCATTGCTCTTGTTCGACAATCTATAGAAAGATGAGTGAACTTCCTGGATTAGATCTTTTTGTAGGAAGGTTGCTAGCCTTGATCTAATTATAAAGAGCATGAGTTAGCATTATAGTGCAAATCCTAGGTGGCATGTGGTTTCAAGGGTGCTTGAAGGTATTTGATGTAGAGGATGAGGGTATTGGAGATGCAGGGTAATCAGCTGGAGTAGGTTGTGAGGGCTAGAGAGGACTATTGGGTCAAAAGAAAGGTCATTTCCTTGATTGATTATCAAGATCACTTAGTTGAAAAATTGGTTGTGAGTGTACAACCCTTGTAGCATTTCGTTGCTATCACTATGGAGGAATTTCACCCTGCATGGATGGAGCAAGAGGTAATTGGATTGAAGGTGGAGGTGTAGCTGCAGAGGAATGTGGATGATGATAAGGATATGGATATGGGTTTTCTTCTCGAGTAGATGGTGAATGTGTTTGGTGGTACTCTGGAGGGTAATAGTGATGCTGAAATGATGCATGACTTGCCAAACTTCTAGGGGAGATGGGTGGATAAACATAGTACCCATATGAATCTGGTTACCTATAAGGGTACTACTACCTTGGTGGTGGCATTCCCCATGATTTTGGTTGGTACCACTATTGGTACTATTTATAAGGTTGTAGAGAAGTTCTACTTAGGTAGTAAGCTTGTTGCTATTGGTGGAACTATCTTGGATTTCCTTGAGGGTAACGCAATCGTCTGGGAGCTTGTCTACATGTTAGGTGAGGATTTAATGCATACACTCCAAACCCTTATAAGTGTGACACCATAGGGTAGCATCCCTTTGGATGTTCATATTGACAAATTTCACATTCAGTTTCATCATCGGAGTTAGATTCCACAACTTCCTCTACTACAGTAGCTTTGCCCTTACTTTTTGTAACATAGGTAAATTGTATCGTCAAGCAGTCACTCTACTTAAAATTTTTTGGTGCCAATAATAAAGACCATATCAAGATAATGAAGTTGTGCCACTATGTGATGAACAGATGTTAGCTTAACAGTCACCAGGGGATTTAATAGTATAGAGCCTAGCTTGGTGACCAAATGCTACGTTACTAGACGTACCAAGCAATAATGTTGTTGGGATTACCAAGCGAATACATGTTATGATCGAAGTGATCATACTTATGTGTGTAATCTATCTCACTTAATTGTCTCATTAATGTAATAATATGAAAATATTTGATAACTAATTAAAATAATTTAATAAATAATTTGAAAACATTAAAATAGCTAATCTATCCAAAGTGCTACAAGGTTTATTAGAAAGCTCATCTTTATTGTTGCACACACTGTCGTGCTCAAGTACAACAATGCTTGAATAAAGCTTTGTACACTCAATGACTACTGCTATGGGCACCCAGTGAAAAAAATTCTAACTTTCAAATGGAAAAAATGCAAAAGCTTCGCTACTACTAAAATTTGGATTCCCCATAAATGCAACTCGTAGGCGCATATTTATAGGCGATGGACAGACATTGCATCAATGAGGCCTCGTTGACATAGGATGAGATGTGTTGATGGGGCCAAGTCAACAAGGCCTCATCAATGCAGTTGATTGTGTCGATGAGGCTTCGTCGACGCAACCAACCAACAATGACTCATCAATCAATATAGGAAAGACTAGAGCATTAAGCTTAATGATGCTCTCTAGGCCTATCAATCAACTTGGAAACCTTCTCTAGGATATTCTCCATATGAATTAGTCACTAAAGAAAAATTTACTTAATCTTTTATATCTTTTTCTTGAATCTCAGATGTGGGGAAGTGTCATACATTAACTAGAACTTGTAAATATACTTCAATTTTCATTTCTTATTTTTCAATTTCTTGACACTTTTCTTAATTCTTATTCATTTTCTAGTTATTTGATATATGTTCTAATTCTTTGATATCTTTTTTCATTCTTTAATAACTTTCCAATTCCTAATATATTTTTCTATTATTTTATATCTTCTAATTCTTTGATACCTTTTCATTCCTTGGAAATTTTAATTTGTGAATTATGCATATCTTTATTGTGGAACTACATTAATAAGAGTAAGATGTTTTACTACAAGAATTTTGTTATATACTATAGAATTATTAAAGGACTAATTATATGTATAGTAAGACCATGTCACCTGCTTTCCCATTTCTAGTAATAAGTAGTCCTTACCATGGACATGATATAACTATCATTACTTAAACCTAAAATTAACTTGTGATTTTTATGCCTTAAAGAAAAAGGGAATAACTAAGAGGGATAGGAAAAGGGTGTGAGATTAAGAAAATTTAGTAATTCTTTGAACTTCTATGAGTCATAGTCCTCCATGTAGCTGTATCATTGCTCAATTCTTTATTAAAATGAAACATATTCTTAAAATATAAGTTATTACCTTATTATGACACTAGAAAGACATGTTACTTATGCTTGAAGATAGTCCTTTGGTAAGGTTAATATAATAATTAATTTGTACACATAATAAATATTATTAGGGTACCATTAGAAAGGCATGTTACCCATGTCTAAAGGTAGAATACTTCTAAGAATCTCATAGTTTGTTGGACTAGTTTCATCATGTGACTAGAAAAACATATTACCCATGCTTAAAGAAATACTACTGATGGGATTATCATTAGCTATGGGGTTGCAAAGACATGTTACCCATGCCTAAAGGCACCCCTCTAACCAATGGTCAAGATGCTCCACAAAAAATAAAAAAGTTATAATTGATTAACTATACTTTCTACTTCCAAATGCTTTCATGTTGAGTGATGGTAGTGTCATATGATTGTGATTAATCTTATGGTTGTTAGTGTAGAATGATGTAATATGGTATCACTAGTAAGTGGTATGAACTTGGTTTGAAATCTAGATGAAAGGGTATAATGATCCCTTTAACCATGCTTGAAAAATATGATTCATTATGGCTATAGGGAGACACCTCATGTTCTATTTCTTTAATTTCTTCTTCTACCATCTTATCTCACTTCCACATATAATTACAAAAGTAATGATTCTTGTGTGATATAGTGCTAACTTATTATTGAGTAAAATTTAATATGTGTGTATTGAACAACTAATATGACTAACATTCAATTCCTTGAGTACCCATACACATTTATAGGAGTAATTATACAAGGGCGCGAAGGGTAAAAGCGTGCTTTGCGGAGGTTCCATTTATATAACTATTGTCTCATATTTGACAACCAATTCCACATCATATTGCTTAGCCCAAGTCATTTGACAACATTTGATAGCATGTTTCATATCTCTCAGTTACTAATATGTTCATAATTTTTATCTTATACACACATTTTTCATATATATTTCTCCTAGCCTGAAAGCCTTATTTTTCATCATTGTTTATCATCCAAGGGTAATAAAACTATTTGCAAGCATCATTCTTTGGCTAGATAGCCTTAGGATCCTCCAAGTATAAGAATTTATCCTTATTTTTCCTAAAAATTAAGTTAATAATTTTAATTTTTTAAGGGTGATATCATAGCTATGATATTACATCAGTTATGATGTCACAGCTAAGAAACCATAGATATGATATATTCTATATATACCCCTATATATACCCATGAGTGTTAGAAATTTTTTTCATTTTGATCAAAAACAACTAGGAAGTTCATGTCCTCTTAGAGCTAAAAAGAATTTAGAGCTCCATAACTTCCACACTATGCATCCAATTCAAACAATTTTAGAATTCTTGAACTTCTTTGTTGCAGGGCAACATTACATAAAACAAGAAATTTTTGCTAAACAATAAGGATAGCTTAATTCAGAAGAAGGGTACAAACCTAATGCTCTCATGTTTAATTTTCTAAACTCTTGTACTATTTGTAGGACCAAACATGTTGATTTTCAATTTAATTGATGCCATGAAATTAAAACTTGGTACTCCTAGGAATGTTTTGTATTTTGGAACTATTGAAATTTTGTCTTCTTTGAAAGTGCCAGCAATGAATTAAGTAATCTTGATCATAATTTCTAATTGGGGTAAAATGTATAAGTCAATTCAGTAAGCTAAATTTTTCCATAACTCTAAATCTTGAAAAATAATTAAGTTTTTCCTAATTATTTCTAATTTTTATCAAACTCAAATTTGGGTCTTTTATACATTGATGAACTTTTAAACACCTTCATCATGATTCAAATGAAACTTATCGCTATTTGAAATTCTAATCAAAACACAAAATCCAAAGAAGCATTACAAAAAATTAGGAATTTTTCTAAAATTTTTTGAAAGTAACATATCCCTACAAATGATTGCAGATGCCTCCAAAAAGAATTCATAAAATAGGAAGACCATAATACCTATGTGAGAAAAGGACTAGGGGTCAAAGAGGCAGGGGAAGAAGAGAAAATCAAGCCCAACCAAAAGAGAAAGAAGAACAGTCATTTTCAATCTAAAATTCAACACCCAAAATAGGTCAATTTGTAGAGGCAGAAGTTGCAGAACCTTTACCAACTCCTAAACATGGAAGAAAACTCACAGTTTCAAAGGAATTTGTCAATGCTACTAGTGAAAAATCAATGATGTTCATTGTCTTGTGGAGTTAAACTTTAGATCATTCTTAGAGTTTCCTCTAGCACAAGTAAGAGAGAAATTGCAGGTGTTACCATTTTGTCCAACACTTTCAGAAAATGGTGACTAGTATCTAGGAGAAACCTATCAATACTAGAAAAAAATTAAGAGGATGCTACAACTAAGATTGAAGGTATTTCCATGCCATATTTAGTGGAGGCTATTACTAAAGCACTAATTCTATCCAATATTGGTGCCACAAGAACCCAAATTTCTATCACATTTAACGTTGATATAAGAAATCTTTGGTTATAGAGAGCTTACTGAACCAAAGATAAGAAATATACTGAATTATTTATTGTAGAAAAATTTATTTAAAATCGGTGGTTATTATATATTTCCCACCAAGAGACTAAATAGGATATCTATATATGTTACCAAGAAAAGTGCAATTTAAATAAAAAAATTTCAAGAAAGCATGGCTCATCTACTCTTTATATGGATCTAAAGAAGCCAATACTTCCACTCCCCTAGTTGATAAGAAAATTGTGAAAGCAAGTTAACATTTTGGTGCATACTAATGATACATCTATAAGGACCTTAAACAAATCATATGTTGAGATTTCTATGCCAATACTAGCCAAAAAGGATTAAGTGGAGAAGCCACTAAGCACATAGATAGCATGATAATATACATAGCAACAAACATATCAACTATAGGAATAGAGTAGGTAGGGGTTAAGCACTTTAGCACTAGCATTAAAATAAAGAGACTATAGGCTTGCCATGAGCCATCTATTACAAATTTCTAAAACTATGAGCTAAGGAACTAAAGAAATATCAAACCTATTTTAGGTAAAGGAAAACTCAAATCAAACAAGTGTCGATAGGTCTAAAAAGTGGCCAAGTATCTTTGCAGTTCATAGAAAAAGATTGGGTATAGTAGATTTCAAGAATTTTTTTACTATTCTAGATCATGCTTGAATTAGAAGAAGGAACCACTATGGTGGTCATGCAACACAAAGATAAACAAGGAGTTGTGAAACTTATTACAGATCATATTAAGGAAACTTTCATTATCTTTGTGATACCATCCACTATTTTTTTAAAAGTAAAAGATGTCCAAATAGTACTAAAAATGTCTCAAAAGGACAAGAAAAAAAGAAAAGTTATGAAAACTGAGGAACATGAAGATGTGTTAGATAGACTAATGAAGATAGATAAAATTATGCAAGACATTTTCAATATTCTTAATGATATATCTGTAGTATACTCTAAATTAATCTTTGATTAAGGGAAGTTGGTCATCTCTAAGACAAGGCTATGACATGTTGCGTTGGCTATCTAAGAATTACAGGATGAATTAGTCCAACTCAGGATTGTAATGTAAGATTCAACATACCATGTAGCACCAAAACAGTTGAAATAATTCAAGATAGAAGAGGTAAAATAATTGATGGTAAAATAGAAATAGTTAGAGATGAAGAATGAAAAGCAACATGGGATGCATTGGTTGCAAATACCTAGAAATATGTTTATGCCAAAGCAATTGTTAAATTAGAAAAAGAAAATAAAAGAGAAACATTAGTTAGATGAAATCCTAAAGCTGCTTGGAAAATAGTTTAATAAGATTAAGCTAAAAATTAAGTAGTTGATCAAAAAGAACAAAATCTTATCAATGGAAGAAGTTTGCAGCATTCGATAGAAGTCTACAGTTCAAATAAGTAATATAATGGGGCCAAGAAGCATGAAAAATTAAAGAATAATTTTAGAGACCAAGTAGACATGCATAAGCATATTAATGAAAAGGAAATCCAAATGGAAAAGACCAAGATTAATATTACCATGTAATAGCTACCAAAGTAGCATCTAGATAGTCTCACTCTAGTTCATCAACCAGAACTCAAGGTCAAAGACATCCAAATTGAATATTTAATGGAAAAAATGGAGTTGGAAAACCTCAAATACTCCAACTTGACCATGCTAATAGTAGGAAGACCTAGAACTGAATTAGTGTAGCAACTAGCTACATTGTATTTAATGTAAAAAATAAATTCATAGATAGGAAATATGTATAGCAGAAATTACATAATGCCAACTCAAAACTCCAAGTTGTCAAGGCAAGTTACCATGATAAAAAAGATGTAGCAATAAAATTGGCTAAGAGAATAAGTGACTATTAAGATCTATAGAAATTAGGCAAGGCTTTTGAGATTGAATGATAGAAATTTGTAGCATGATATATCAAGGCTAACAATTTTTTTTTTACAATTGTCATATCCTTGGAAATTGTATACTTTAGGTAATATTGTAAAATTAGCATGAACCATTAATGATCTCAACATAGAAGAAGAAAAACTAAGAGCATTATTAAATCATTTTCACATGAAAATATAATTGCATAAGGGAAGTAGCATTAAGAACCACTAATGCAATAGGAGTTGCCACCACTAGGAACTACATGAGGACTTGCATCAACAATTTCACAAACTTCATCATGTTTAGTCTATTTTTTTCTAATGACTACTATCAATTTGTTCATCATGCCTTACATGAAATTTCTATAACCTACTCAAATTAAGATGTCATACTCAAATTCAATTAGTGGTCATTGCTTATATGTAATATGTCATTGTGTCAATGTGACCTCACAATTTTGTAATAACTTTATCTTCCTTTTATTTTAACTCAAGGATGGATTTTTAGTTAGTCTTGGTGATATGATAACTCAAAATTATATAGATCAACCATGATACCATAGCTTGTTCTACAATTTCATAGATGTAATGTAGTAGATTATGATGATGCCTATAAATACGAGCCCACTATCGTGTCAAACTTAACTTTTAATTAACATAGTAATAGAACTCTATTAGTTTATTTTATTGAACATAACAATAGTTAATTATGATGGTTAATAGTTATATGACATTTTTATTTGAGTGAAGCATACCTAAAGATATTATATATTTCAAAATAAATATTGAGATTGTTCTTTATTATTGTAGCATATCACTTAGAGTATTTTTATATTTTCATTGTTATTTATCTTTATAATGTCATTTAAATTTTTATTTTCTTTTACATTTATGATGTTTTTTAGATATTTGGTAGAAGAAGTATGTCTAGTTTTGAGTGCACAAACATAATCATCTAGTAATCTAGTAGTGGCTTAGCTTTATTCACTGAGTAGCAAGTCGCTTGGTAATCCTAGTGACAATTATATTAGCCTAGGGCATGTTTAGCAAGTTTGGTTGTAGGATAGTTTAGTAATCTATTTTCATTATTCTTAGTTCATAGAGTTTACATTCATTTTACTATGTTTTACCTTGGCACATTAAGAGCAAATCAACATAATTTAATCATATACTTTACAAAGATTTAAGTCATACACTTTAAGTTTTGCTAACTCTAGTAAGAATTTAACAATCTCAAACTCATTACCAATAAGCTAGTATATAATATTATTCCATCTATAGATTATACTCTAGTCACTTATGTACACTTTTGACATGTATGATTGGACATTGGGAACTCATGCTATTCATTAGAATTTTTGGGACCATACTATACACTAATTCATATAAGTATCCTATAGGAAATTTTCAAGTGAAGTGATAAGCCCATAAGGCATTGTTGAGTTCATACTCTAGTCTTTCCTATACTTACTAATTATTCTACTAAGTATATATGTAATCTTGTGATTAGTTACTTCAACTTGACTATTAGCTTAGGGATGGCAAGTTATAGTAAGTTTATGTTTTAGCTTTAAGCATCTCATCAACTTTTAAAAGGTAGCACTTGTAACATAGGTATTATTATTAGAAATAAGTACTCTTGGCTCACCAAACTTTTGTAGCACTTCTTGCTAAAGAAATCTTGTGGCTAATACTATGGTACAATTAGTCACTACTACAACTTCTACCCATTTTATATAATAGTTTATAGCAATAATAATATAGAACTTTTTATTTGACATGGATGTGATAAGACCCATGAAATTAATTCCACACAAGTTGAATGGTTCTAATGATTTGATCCATTACTAAGGATGCTTAAGCCTAGCTTTCATCCCAGCATCACATTCACATTTATTGTATAAGTTAACAAATTGGTGCACATCTCTAAACACTATTATCTAGAAGTATCCTGCAATGAGGATTTTTATTATCATTTGTCTCCATAACTAGTGGCCACTACAAGGCTATTCATGAATATTTTAGAGAATTTTGATTTGATCTTTTATAACATACCATCATGCCACACCATCTATACAAATTTTATATAGATTTCCCTCTATCTCCATGTAGCACTTAATTTGATGTAGGAATTGTTGTGTCCTGTATTTGTACCATCTAGTAGGAACATCTTATGAGAGTAAGTAGGTGAGGTATTTAGCTTGAATAAGTTAGATGTAACCATTATTTATTTCACAAAAAACAACTCATTATGGAACTAATTAGAGAGTGGTTCTTCATCAACTTCGTTATTCCATCACAACCGAGACAAGTAATCAAGTACAACATTCTCAATTTTCTTTATGTCAAACTCTCACAAAATCACTAACCATCATATGATGTGAGGGTTAAACATTGGCTTGTTCCTAAGAAACCAAATCACACTATGATCAATGTACATAAAAACTAGATATTCAAAAACATGATGCCTAAATTTGTTTAGGGAATATACCATGTCCATGATTTCCTTTTCATGGTGGTATAATTCAACTACACACTTAAAATACTCCTACTCATGTAATGGATGTGGTATCGGCATTGTTTAGCACCCAACTACATGAGTATAACTACCAAGGTAGAGTTAGATGCATCTATCATAATAGCTTAGTCTAATTAGATGCTTCTGGTATTGGAGTTTCTATGAGCTTTTATTTCAAAAGTTTGAATATCTGATCATATTTCTTAATCCATTCAAATGTTACATCCTTTTTCTTAATTGCACTAGTGGTTTAGTAAATTTTGAAAAGTTTTCAATGAATATCTTGTAGTAGAAAGTGTGTCCAAGAAAATACCTAACATATTTCATAGTCTAAAGTCTCTATGTTATTTCTTGGATTACTCTTATCTTCGTAGGATCCACTTCTATCCCTTTCTCTAACACTTGGTAGTTAAGAAAAATATTCTTCTAGACCATAAGATGGCTTTTTTGCCAATTGAACTTAAGATTGGTTTTTACACAACGTTTTAACAACTACTAGAGGGTCTATTTATTAATTAAAATCAAAGTTGTAAGTAGAGAAGTCATCCATGAAGACTTCCATACCATTGTCACTCTATTATTTGAAGATATTGAGGACTATGTGTTGGAACATTATAGGAGTATTACATAAATAAATGATTATCATTTTGTAAGCAAAATTCTCCTAGGGAAATCTAAATTTAGTCTTGACCTAATCTTCTTAGGCTATCTAGATTTGATTGTAGCAACTGTAGCAATACAAGAATCTGTAATAGTTGTGACTTGCAATGGTGTCCAACACTTAGTTAACAAGTTGCAAAAATTGGTCTTTAAAGATTGTCATATTTAATAGCTTGAAGTCAATATAGATCCTTCACTAGTTCTCTTTCTTTGGTACAATGATAAGTAGGCTCATCCACTTACTATGTACTACATGATAGATGAATATAACTTTTAGGAGCTCCTCAATTTTCTTTTAGATAACTTTATTTAATTTTGGATTCAATTTACACTACATCTATTATTTAGGCTTCATGGTCAAATCAAAGTAGATTTGTTATTGATATATGTAAGGATCAATTTCTATTATTTCATCATATTACTAAGTAAAGGTTGTTGGTTATTTATTCATGATCTCTAATAACTTATATTTTTTCTCTTGTATGAACTTTGCATTCACAATTCCGATTTATAATTTTTCAAGAACACATTCTTTAGAGATTATACTAATGTTTTGATTTCAATGGGATTTGGTTCAATCATTTTAGGAATTTTCAACTTCCCCCAATTCATCTATACTTCTTGTCTATTTTTTTGCATGTAAAAGTTGTCATTTCAACTATTCTATATCATCCAATTTATCAATGTAAGCATTTTTTACGGCTTCTCAAGGTTTCATGCACATAATGGACTTATAACTTTCATTTTTTATTAGCCATTCAGTGTTTTCTTGCTTAGTAACTACTGCATATAGGCACTTCTACACCCACATTAATTCTTCATATGACTTGTACACTCTGATGATTTTTTTACCTACCACACAAATTTTCTACATGTAATTACATCATGTGTCATTATATGTGATTCATGAAACATACTTCTTCTCTATAACTCCATGTTCATTTTCTTTGGAAATTTCCAAGTACGAGTTTTTATTCCCTACCTTGGCATCAATGGTGCTTAGCCAAGATTTTTCCATGATGATAGGAGACTCTCCCTTGCAATTGTTAACATGAATCACAAGGAAATTAACAAGATATGATCATTCACTGATGGTGTTCATAGAGTCTTCCATCAATCCCAAGGGAATATTGATAGACTAATCAACAAGCTCTATCCTGATGCTACATTTCTTTAAAGAAGATAGGTTCCAAGCTTTGTACATTTCTTATAAGTTCAAGTTAACTCCAAAACCTAAATCTAGTAAAGGCTTGCATGGTGCATTCCCAACACTTTGTAGATAGATAAGGAAACTTCCTCAATTAGTTATTTTATTGAGAAGATCAATTGCCTTAATCCAATTGGTAACAACATGAGTTAACATGATAATTTGAACATTTTATACACTTTATTTTGAAGGTAGGTTGGAATCCATTTGCAATAATGTATGTATGGGATTCACAGCCACAGATGCTTACACAAGTTTGGATGGATTAGGTCTAAATAATGAACGCTTCTAAGGCTTACACTTAGAACTTCTTGAGTTGACATTCACTTATATGTTCATAGCACTTGTAGCATTTTGTTGTTATGATTGTGGAGGTCTCTTGCCTTGAATGAGTTGAGAAAGTAATAATGATTAGAAACATGAGATTGTAAGTTGTATGAGAAATGAGGATCGTATGAGGAAGATTTAGTTCATCAAGTAGTGGGTTTATGGTACTCTAGAGGATAATAAAGGTGAGCAAAGACATGAGTGATACAATCACTCGGGGACACAAGCTACTAAACATAATAACCATAAGGATTAGATTTCTTGTAGAGATACTGCTACCTTAATGGTAGCATTTCCCACAACTATGAGATTTACAACTACTTATGATAATAGTCTTGAGATTAAAGAGAAGCCACACTAGGATAGTATTGTTATGGTTGTTAGGACTACTTATAGTTGTCTTGTGGATAAGGCAACCTTCTCGATGCTTACCTCTTAACTAGTTTTGGATTTAAGGCTCAAACCCAAGATTCTTGAAGGTGTAACAAACCTAGGTAGCATTTCTTAGGATATTAATATTGGCATATGTCACATCCTTCATCATTTGAATTAAAGTTTGAAACCTCTTTTACTCTCACGGCTTTTCATTTGTATTGGTCATAGTTCCTAGTAGTGTTATTTTTCTTTTATTAATCCTTTCCTTTGGATCTACCTTACTTTGATCTTTTCTTCATAACCTTACGTACTAATTGAAAATTTTTATTAATTAAGTTCAATATTTTATCAAATTTGGCCAATGTTTCAGTGCTAGATTTTTGTATTGGTAAAGTATTTTATTAAACCACTTCCTTTAATGGTGCCTCCTCTTCCTATTCATAAAGATAGACCTTTTTGTGGTTAGAAGAATCTTTGTTATGCTCCTCAATGCACTGTCACTTCCTTAACTTTCCTTCTTCCTTTGTGACCCAATCAATAAACCTTTGAATAAGAGTTTCCCTTGAAAATTTCTTTTTGGGCATAGATCCCAATTTTTTCCCTTGTCTTATTTATAAGTCCATTTATGATATGATGTAGTTGTTTCCTTTCAAAGAAATCATGATCTAGGTATTTGTATAATAGTAAGTAACATCTACTCAAGATCACATAAAGGGAATCATGATTGCATTCCCTCCATTCCTAAATCTACTTTCTTAGATTGGACACTCGAGAGTATGTCTAATATTTACCAGTAATGATCTCTAGCATCATACTCCATCTTCAAATTAATTCTATTTTCAAGGATTGGTATCAACTTTTCTCTTCCTTGATGAGTGTCTTATGGAATAAATTCAACATTTGTCATCCATTCTCTATGTTTCACAAAGTACATGTGATAAATCAATTTTTTTATTGTAAGAATAATATATAGCTCATTATATAATGTCGTAGATATAATATAGTGAGTTGAGGTCATGCCTATGAATATGAGCACCCCATTATGTCAAACTTGCCTTTTGGTTTTTCTAGCAGCAAAACTCTTGTAATTTTATTTCTTGAAGTTAGTTTTAGTTGTGAGTACCTATAATTTGATTTTAAACAATTGCCTAGCATATTTATTTGAATGGAGTATACTTGGATGCACTTCATGCTTGACAATAAAGATCAAGATTATTCTTCGCTATTACATAATTTCACCTTGACTAGATTTATTTTTCACTTGCATTTTACATTTCAAATATCATTTAAATTTTCTACATTTATTAGTTATTTAGTGGAATAAGTATAACTAATCTTGAATGCATAAATATAATCTTCTAGTAACCCAATATTGACTTAGCTTGACTTGCTTAGTAGTACATTACATGGTAATCCTAGTGATAGTTATATTAGCAAAGGGAGTGTATGGCAAATTGATGAGTGGCAAGGTACCCCTACACTCAACCATACGAATACGAGCATCTCACGTGCAAGCCAGTTGAACTCCAAGGACTAAGTGCTTACGTGCCCTAATGGAACACTTAAGGTTAATCAATCGTTGTCTTCCCAAACTTACTTGTATTGTCACGGTTGTATGATTAAGTAAGCGTGAGGTATACGAGTTTTATATCTTTTATCTTTTAATGTATTTATGCTAATGAGGAAAGGTGAAGAGAACTAAATGGCTACTTTCGCTAACTATTCACTAACTAAGTTCTAATTGTCCTAACACCAGTATCCATTCCCACTTTCCACACACATCCTGAACTAGTGTAACACTGCTAGGATTACCAAACGCTAATCGTTACTGGGTTACCAAGTGCTACACACATGCTCAAAGCGGTCGTACTGAGTGCACTTAACTTGGAGAGTCAAGAGTTGAGAGATTAATTATCTAGGGAAGCATTTAAACATTTAACAATAATTAAATCCTATTTAGCTTAGTCCACATGCTGCAAGGTTTATCAGAAAGTTCGTCTTTATTGCCTTATACAAATGTGTGCTCAAGTACAATTTGGTCAAATAAAGATCAGTTCACTTTAAGACTCCTACTACAGACACATGGAAATTATTCTAACTCTGGAATGGTAAAACTGCTATAGTTTGGCTAAGGGTCTAACTCTAGATGAAGAAACAAGGGAAAGCCGCCTCTTATTTATAGACATTGTGGAGGGCCGTGATATTGTGTCTCCATGACTGAATGAAAATGCATCCTTGAGTTCCTTACAAAATATTAGGAAGGTATGGGATTATTGACTTCAATGACACTAATGGTGAATGGGGTGACATGTGAACAGATCATCATTACAATACATGACAAAATTAGTGTTCATGAAAACAAGAGTGAACACTATACACATTTGACATCCAGCCTTATTTGGCAGTTGAGAGAGAAGAGAGAGAACAGAAGATGTGTTGCTACCGATGCCAAAATTGCACCTTTCATTGTCCATCCATAAGCACGCCATCGATCTTGTTCCTTGCATAAGTGCTCCAGCACCAGTCCATTCTAAGGGTTCCCTCCAGATCCAATCTATTATTGTATAATTGCCATCTGCACACACAACACAGTCTTATATTAGCAAGGGTAAATGAATCAAAATGCAGTTGATACCTTGCCTCAGTGTAAGGTCCATAAGCTGAGTTGTGATATGGATGATGTGGATTTTGGAGATATAACACTAGTGAATACCCAAGGTGTAGGGATTAATAAAAAATAGAAAACTTTGGACCAGGACCCCCATGACTAAGAGCGAACCTCCGGTAGCGAGAGAATGGAAAAAGATAAGGAATAAGAAATATGGAGAAAAAGGAACAACGACAACGCCGATAAAATGGATGTCAAGGATAGAGATGAACAAAATAAATGTTGATTGTGAAAAGTTTTAAGGAAAAGAAATTAATGGATGAACCAAATAGGAATGCCAGTGGGTCCTCCCCAAAGCAGGCTCATGCCCGTAATGCCCTGATAATCCCGCATTCAAAGAGTCCGTAGGCTCTAGAAATGTCATTTGGAAACAAGAGTTAAAGTCTTAACCACAAGAATTTACCAAAAATAAAACAATGCATCAACCAAAATATAGACTATTGATACAACTGGAAATGAGGTGAAAAATAGAGAAAGAATGATGGAAAGAAGAGAATAGAATGGAGTCTCAAGAACAAGGTGATGTACATCCTCTTGTGTATTAATGGTTAATGTGACTTAGTAGATCTCATTCCAAATCCAACCTTAAACAATCCACATCCAGTGACTTCACATTAATACATTTGGCCAATCCATCCACCTGAAGTAACAAGAATGCCTCCGCCAAAAAGTCACCACCATTCCGACGAAACAAGAAAGGAGAAAGTAGGAAGTAAGAGAGGGCCTTAGTTAGAGGAAACATGTTTGTTTAGTTCCATAACCAGTGCTTGTAGCCCAAATGATTATTTTGTCTAAGGGATGTGCTTTGAATTCTCACTTTTCACTTTTCACTTGTTTTTTTCTTATTTTTTGTTTTTTTACGTGAGAACCACACCATGCAAAGACTTATTATTTTTATTGGCTCAGCTTCCCGATAATGGAGCAATTGTCAGAATGGTAAGGAAACTCAAGAAGGAAACATCCAAGCACCCAAGAGAATGGTTAGCACAAACGCATCAAGTTCCCTTGAAGTCAGACCCTTTTCAGTCCTTGAGTCCTTCCTTAGTTTGAAAAATGCCCAGTCACCAATTCATTGATAGTTCTTATTATTCAAGGAAAGGGACTGTACATTTCCAAGCTAAGAGAGACCATAGAAATTCATGGGTGCATGAATGACGTGGACTCATTGCCTATTATATCAAAAGAACCATACCTTAGTATCAACATTATAACTCAAGGGTAAAAACTAAACATTAGCAATCAATGGAATATAGTTCATACCATTTTTGGAGCACTTATTAGGTGACAAACCTAACAAACAAACCAATCACATAAATAAATAAAAGAGTATAAACAATGTTGTAAAATAAAAAATAAGAAAAGTTAAAGAAAGTTGTAAAACAAAAATGTGTAAAACAAAAACTTAAAAAGGAACTGAGGGCCTCAATTGATCAACATAGGTGGCCATCTTCCCCATGACTGAATTGAAAGGGGGAGATCCGAGATAACAAGCGAGGTCGTCCCTTCTCCGAGGTATTATGTGCATTGACCATTCTAGATTCATTATAAGGGTTGGTCTGTTGCACATTGGCTAGTAATCTCCTATCGGAGCTCTTGTTTGCATTTCTTAGGAGTTCCCAACTTCTCCCAATTGANCGCCAGCTCTAAGCGAATATTGCTCTTCTTTAGTGGAGGTAGGTTTNCTAGTGTATATATGCTTTCGATGTGCGTGCAAGATGTT
The DNA here is from genome assembly GCA_015680685.1 of Gnetum montanum. Classification (NCBI taxonomy): domain Eukaryota; kingdom Viridiplantae; phylum Streptophyta; class Gnetopsida; order Gnetales; family Gnetaceae; genus Gnetum; species Gnetum montanum. The sequence goes on from MNCI01002347.1 coordinate 440,142, forward strand.
TCCTCAGTTAGTTCCATGNAAGTCTAGAAGAGCTTTACATGGTTCATTCCCAGCGACTTGTAGATNCCACGAGGTGTCTTTCTATTGTGTGGTTGCTACATATAGGCACTTTTGTATATTAAATTCCTGTGCATAACTATTTCATGCAGGCAATGCTGAACATTCTTGGATGCAATCACACCTTGTATCACTGTATNAAAGCCTTATTTGATGGAGAAGAATTTAGAGGCTCAATCGCTTGTGGTTGTGAGAGCTTGGTTGGACTGTTGGTCCTAAAGAAAGGTCTTCTCTTTGTACGGTTGTCAGAACCAACAATGGGTTGAAGGTTTACAACCCTTGTAGCATTGTGTTGTTACGGTTGAGTGGGGAGTTCCCCTTGCATTTCCAGAGCAGGTGGTAATGGAGCGATTGGTGTGAGAGTTGCGGATGGGTTTGGAGGATGGTATGTTTGTGGGTTGTCTCTCCTAGGATGAGTCCTATAATACTCCTGAGCTTGGTAGTGACGTTGTGGTGTAACGTGACCAACAGAGTCACGTGGAGAGATTGGCTACTGCATGTAATAGCCATATGGATCTGGTTGCCAGTAAGGGTATTGTTGCCTTGGTTGTGGCATCCCCCATGATTGTGGGTATTGCCACTGCTAATGTTGCTCAATAGGTTGTGGCAGCGTTCCACTTGGATAATACGTTAAAGGTTGGTGGAACTGCCTTGGATTACCTTGGGGATAAGGTAACCTTTGGGGTGCTTGCTGTTTGTTAAGTCATGGGTTGAGTGCATACACCCCAGATTCTTGTAGATGTGAGATTATTGGATAACATCCCTTAGGATGGTCATATTGGCATATCTCACATCCACCGTCATTGTCCGTATCAGAATCCACAACCTCTTCGGTGATAGCCATTTTACCCTTACCTTTGTTATGTGCATGGTCCAAATCCCTTTTTTTCTTTTTATCATAGTTACTACCTCGCTCCTTAGACTCCTCTACAATTTTAAGAACAGTTTCAAATCTACTATCCAAGGAGTACCACATTTGGTCTACCTTTTTTGACAATTCTGTTGTTAATTTTTGGAGTGGCAAGGTTTTCCTATTTACCATCTCCTCGAGTGGTGACTCTTCCTCCTCCTCATAGAATCTCATTCCCCTTTTTCGGAGAGAAGGATCGCGGTTGTACTCTTCCACACTTTCTCTCTTACATAGCTCCCCTTCTTCCTTAGCTACTTACTCGAGCAATCTATGGACCTGATGCTCTAATAATCTCTCTTGGGCATACATTCCAAGGGTTCTCCTGGTTTCATGCCTAAGTCCATCTATGAGATGGCGTAGTTGATCCTGCTACGAGTAACCATGGCCTGGGCAACAATGTAATAGTGCATAATAACAGCCAATGGTAGCATCCAAGGATTCATGATTTCCCTACTTCCATCCTTGGATTTACTTTCATAGGTTGGACACCCAGGAGTACGTTTGATACTTATCATTAAACAGTTCTAGCATCTTAATCCACCTCCTAATGGTTTCCGGTACTAAGGAACGATACCAGCTTTCTGCTTCTTTTACTAGTGTCCTTGGGAACAACTTTAGTTTTTGCCACTCATTTTCTATGTTCTGCAAGGCATGTGCATCATGGAATGCTTGTAGATGATTTTAAGGATCAGCGTTGTATCCCCCCTCAAATTGTAGGATATTATTCATGTCTAACCTCTTGATCCTACTATCTTTTTGGTGCCTTGTGGGGATTCTTATGGCCTCCTTGATGTCTAACATGCTTCGGGTTGCAAGTAGGGGTTCTTCATGGTCATTTCATTCATAGCATCTATGATGTCTATGCGGTTCCCTACTCTCCCTTCTTCCATGCCGTGATTCTCTAGAGTGCCCTTGTCCTTGTTCTTGACTCTCTCGTCGAGGTTTCTCACTCTGTTTACCTTTATCCTCACGGTTAGNTCACATTCACCCTCTTCTTCAGTGTCAGGATGCAGTCATAAAGAACCTAACCGTGAGGATAAAGGTAAACAGAGTGAGAAACCTCGACGAGAGAGTCAAGAACAAGGACAAGGGCACTCTAGAGAATCACGGCATGGAAGAAGGGAGAGTAGGGAACCGCATAGACATCATAGATGCTATGAATGAAATGACCATGAAGACCCCCTACTTGCAACCCGAAGCATGTNAAGGGGGAACATCAAATTTCACTTAAGATGGGTGGAGCGTTATGGGGTTCTTTTCCCTTCAACGATGTATAGTATCTCTCCTGTTGTAAGTCCCTTTGACGTTGCACTTCTATGGGATGGTAATCCCTTGTGTCATAATTTCATGCACGTACTCTGCATACAACTATAACATGCCTATTCGTGCAAGAGCACGAAGGAGATCTGGAGGCAATACTATGTTACCCTCCAAGTCTCTCCAATGCAGTTGTTCATCTTGATGGAGAATAAAGGTAAAGTCAGGTACATATTCATCATGATGAATATATACCACATGAAATTGGTGAGGAACTAGCGGATCTTGGTTACGTGTGTTGTTCCGCCGACTATCTCTTGTGTTGGTCCTAGGTGGTGAAGTTCTTTTGTGCGAAGAAGAAGACATTTTAGTCTTGTTCGATGTGTTTCTTATCATTATCTTATTTTTCTTTTGATCAACCCTAAGGGTTCATTCTAGCTTCCCAACGATGTGGATGATTTCCTATGTTCTATGTAGCGCACAAACAACTAAGTCCCCGGCAACGGTACCAATGATGAGTGGCAAGGTACCCCCACACTCAACCATATGAATACGAGCGTCTCACACGCGATCCGGTCGAACTCCAAGGACTAAGTGCTTACGTGCCCTAATGGAACACTTAAGGTTAATCAATCATTGTCTTCCCAAACTTACTTGTATTGTCACGGTTGTATGGTTAAGTAAGCGTGAGGTATATGATTTTTATATCTTTTATCTTTTAATGTCTTTACGCTAATGGGGAAAGGTGAAGAGAACTAAATGGATACTTTTGCTAACTATTTACTAACTAAGTTCTAATTTTCCTAACACTAGTATCCGTTCCAACTTGCTACACACATCCTAAACTAGTGTAACACTGTTGGGATTACCAAACGCTAATCGTTACTGGGTTACCAAGCGCTACACACATGCTCAAAGCAATCGTACTAGGTGCACTTAACTAGGAGAGTCAAGGGTTGAGAGAGATTAATTATCTAGGGAAGCATTTAAACATT
>MNCI01002347.1:443466-458163 GCA_015680685.1 Gnetum montanum
CATCACAAATCAAGAATGAATACTTATCACCATTAGGCTAGTTAGTAATTTACTTTTATTATTCCATTAGTTAACACATTTTACATTTATTCCATTATGTCTTAACTTAGTACTTTAAGATCCAACCAACATTAATTAATCATATGCCTTAGTACTTGTGACTTGTATGGTTAGATGTTGGGAACTCTTGCTACTCATCATTAGCACTATTGCTAGGGATGGTATTAATATATACTAGATAGTTAATTTTATCAAGAGTTAATTATATTAACACTTTTAAAGATTTACCTTTCAAACATATAATAATTTCTAAATACACACTTGAGCACCGATATATCAATATGGCTTTAACATACAAAGTAAATTCCCCCCATGCTTATGATATTAATGAAAGTGGTAGAGTATATATAGAAAACAATTGGAATGCACTAATGTAAACAAGAATTTTTAATGTCCATACTGATCTATATTGTCCTGATTTCACTTTTATCTTACATCAAGATGAGCAGTTCAAATGAAGAGACTTACAAGGTAATATTGTAATACTACTCAATCATTCAACAACATCAATGCTTAAAGCAACACTGCCTCAATTAGGTCTTGGTAACACATATGGAGATTATCAAGTCACAAAAAATATGAATAGACCCTACCAATTATCAAAAGTGTAGATTAGAAGATATGTTGTTATGGAAGTAAGATATGAATTGAAAAAAGACAAACGCGCACCTCAAAAAATTGTATTTTTAGAAAAGGAAGATATGAAATGTTAAGTCAAAAAGTCTCACCACCACTAGTCTTATTCTCATCCATTGGTTCTATATAGCTAAGACACTTGGAAGAGACATGGCACATTCTAAAATTAGTAGGAACTCAAGGCCAAGATCCTCTAATAGATTTAGAAGAGAAGAATCAAGAGGTCATACAAGGAGAGAAAGCCAAAAATACTTTCTAAGTCTTCCATCCTTTTCATCACCCTCATAACTAGATTTTTACAAGAATGAATGCAAACATGAAAATAGAGCTCCACAATGGGATCAAGAGTAATTACATGATAGAGAGAGAAGGGGAGATCATAATAGGTACCCAAAAAAAGAAAGACATCATGATGCAGATGAAAGTAAAAAAAAATAGAAGGGAAAAGAGAGAAAATGCATAAGAGAAGAGATGAAGAAGAGCATGGAAGAGGTCATCATCACTATCACCAATATGATGAACTTGATGATTATGATGAACCCCAATTGGGTATAAAAATCATAATCAATATCAATGAGGTTGTGCATATTCTAATAAGGTATCAAAGGGATAGTTGCATCAAGTGGCTATACATAAATAAAATTTCTTAATTTGAAGGAGGATATAACGCTAATTCACAATGCTACCTTTAAGCCTTTCACGATACCTATGTATTGCAAAATATCAAGAATGAGTGATTGAAACTTAATTTATTTCCAAGAACACTTATCAAAGAAGAAAAAAGTTGGTATAGATTGTTAAAAATAGAATCTAATTTGAAGATAGAGCATGATGCTAGAGTTGTTCAACAACAAGTACTAGAAATACTTGCAAGTGTAAATTTTGAGAAAACAAATACAAGGATGGAAACAAGGGATATGTGAATCTATTGATGTAGCTATGGGGAGATATTATTCACTCTTACATTAATGCGAAGGCCATGGATTTTCTCAAAGGAAACAACTTTAGCACATTATCTATGGGTTAAGGAACAACTAAAGAGACCCTTGGAGTTTCATCTCATAAAAAGTGATGAATCATCTTTTGGCTAGGATATCATTGATGCTATGTTGCATCTACAATATCGTTGATGCTATATCGCATCTATTTGAAAAAAAAGCTAATTTTTGGTCAATTAAGATATTAAAGCTCTAATATCTTAGTTCCAATATCAGAGCCTAGATATTAAATCACAAGCTACATTATTGGATATCAAATATCGCGAGATGTGTGTCAACCTATATATATAACGCTTGGGCATACGATTTGCATAAGTTTTTGTCAATAGAGTAGCCAAACTATTGTAGTTTTATTCCATAGTCTTAGAGAATAGTCAGTGAGTGCTCGCAGTGTCGATCTAAGTCACTTGTATGGTGTCTTATTTAACTGGCAATGTACCTAGACACATTCCATGAATGGTAATAAGATCAAGATTGATTTTTACTCATTGTAGCACTATGACTTAGATTAGATTTACTTTCCATGCAATTTAATTTTCATGTACTTACTTAATATTTACATTTCCATGCATTTTCATGAATTGGTGGAATGAGCATGACCAATTTTGAGCATAAACACATATTCGCTTAGTAACCCTAATAGCATTATTGCTTGGTTTGCCCAGTAGCATAGCACTTGGTAATCTTAGTAGTGGGTACATTGGTCCAAGACATGTACAACAAGCTGGAAATGAACACTCCATGCATGTGGCTATTTTAGACTTTACTTTCCATTCTTAATTAGCTTAAATAATTGATTTCTTCATTATCAGTAGGAGTAGCATAAGGCCAAAACAACATCAATTATTATATGTCTCACTTCAGACTAAACCATACATGAAAAAGCTACCACTAGTCCAAGTGGGAAGATAGCTAACTACAATCAAGACATAATGATCTAGATGCCACAACTAGTCCCATCAACGAAATTTGACTAGATCATGCATGAACGCTTGTGATTCATATGGTTGAGAATAGGGATACCTTATTGCTCATCATTGGCACCATTGCCAAGGATGGCTCTAGTTATCTAGATTCTTTATATTATACACGATCACTGTAAAGGTATTAACAATCTATCTCTTAGAAAATATTAATATTTTAAGTCACACACTTTATCAGGTAAAATCATGTCTTCTTCACATAGGACCAAGATTTCATCACATCATGAATGCACTCATAGGAGTAATGATAGGATCTATACTGAAGAAAATTGGAGTGAATAATCTCAAGTAGGGGTTTCCTATGCTCATTTAGACCCTTACTACATTGAAGGACTAGGTTTACCTAAGGCAGACAATCCTAAAGGAGATGGAGTAAGTCCTAGATCAAAGAGGACCTCAAGGCCTAGGACATGCTCAAAACCTAGAAATGATAAATCAAGGGACCATGGAGAACACTATAAAAGCCATCCTAGTTCCTCATCTTCCTATTCCTCTTCAATGTCTAGTTCTGACAAAGATAAACATAGGTATAAAGATAGAGCTCCACTATGGGGTCAAGATAAAGATAGAAATTGAACCCAAGGGCAAAATCAAAGACATAAAAATTAGCATAGATAAGGTCATCATAATCAAACAAATAGAAATATAGATTATCACCATCACGTATCTAGTATAGATGAACCCTTATTGGCTAATAGGGACTTGACACATACTAGGGAGGTAGTTCAAATACCTCAAAGGCATCAAAGGGACAGCCGCATCAAATGTCTTGACATGAACAAAATTCCTAAATCTAGGGAGGCTATAATTTTGATCCACAACATCACTTACAAGCCTTCCATAATGCCTGTGCCTTGCAAAATATTAAAAATAAGTGGCAAAAGCTTAAGCTCTTCCCTAGGACACTAATAGATGAAGTTGAAAGTTGGTGTAGATCATTGGAACCAAGTTCCATCCACTAGTGGTCCACAATGCTAGAAATTTTCAATGAAAAATACTAAACCTATGTGAGAGTGTCCAACCTAAGAAAATAAATCCAAGGGTGGAAGCAAAAAAATCATGAATCCTTGGATGTGGCCTTGGATAGATACTATTCAGTACTACACAGATGTCATGGTCATGATTTCCCTCAAAAAGAATAACTTTTCCAAATCATAAATGGACTTCATAATGAAACAAGGGAGATTCTTGGGATTTATGCCCAAGGTCAATTATATGAACTGAAATTCCATTAGATACAAAGGCTAATTGAGTGGTGGCAAAAGAAGAAGGAGAGCTATGTAAACAAGAGAATGTAGAGGAAAATAGCTGGGATCCAACTCTTCAAAAGAAAAGGGTCCATATCTATGATGAGGAAAAAGAGACAACTTTTGATGAGGTGACTTCACAACAAACCTTACTAATACAAAAGTCTATCGATGAGCTTGAAGCAAAGCTGGATAAGATGTTAGAATGGATAAATGAGAAAGTTACAACTTACATAGAAATTGTAGAGGAGAGAGTAATGTAAAACAAATCAAGTGACCACAACAAAAGGAGGAAAAGGGACCAAGATATAGGTAAGAACACTAATTGATAGAAAGGAAAAATGGCTATAGAAGAAGAGGCTATAAACTCAACCACCAAAGAAGATGATGGATGTGACATCTGCATATATGATCATCTAAAGGGCTATTACCTAGTCATGTTACATCTACATCAGTATTGGGCTTTTGCATTGAATCCCAAGTTCATACAAAAGAAAATGCCTAGGAAATTACCTTACAAGGTAATTATAGATAGTCCTACAACCAACTGTACTATCCTAGTGGGACTTCTTATCAACCTCAAAACTACTATCAACCACAGTGGCAAAATCCATAATCATGGAGGAGGCCATTATTAAACTAGAACTACCCTTATTGACAGCTGAACCCATACGTATATTATGTTTAAAAACATATTTTCCCAACTAGTTCTACTTCCTCTACCTCAAATCACTACTACCACTCTCTTGAATATCATCATCCCACAACGTCTTCCATGAGATCACCACCTCACACCTCTCATCCTCCATCATATCCTCAATATTCTTGTACTTCCCTCTACCATATGTCACCACCAACAACATAGGAAGGTTCAACACCACAACATCAATGAAAGAATGCCACTAGTATTATTAACATACATAGAAATGATAACACTAGTAGACATCAACCACAACCTTGGAAACGTCCTTCCTTTAAGGTAGTTTCCTCACACAAGCATAAAACACATAGACCTACTAGCACATCAAAACCAACATAAGGCCAATCTAGTGCAGCACCCTTTCTTGCTAGAACAATGTCTCCTAATCATACACAAAAGCTAACAACCATCACCACTCCAACACAAGACATTAATGATGAACTTATCATTGTGGAGAAATAGAAAAATACATGCATCACTAATAGTAAAGGGTGAATTTGTGGACCAGAAATTTAAAATATTAACAACACCCACAACAAAGCTAAGGAACAAGTATGTGGGCAGAAACTAGTCTACGTAGTAGCCACTAAACTAGAAGAGACCTAGTGGCTTGAAAATGAGAATATAAAATTGTTTCAAAGATGCATGGATGTAATTGATCCACTTATTAGTTCTAGACTTCAGAAAATGAACCAAACAGAGGACTTAGATGCATATATCTTACACTTTAATTATACATCAAAAAAGGATATTAAACATGGAGACCCAAGAATTAAAATAGAAAATCAAGAAGAAGAAGCAAACACATCTAGATCCCCCAAAATGAAAATACTTTCAAGTCCATATGAAGTTACATCTCTGAATGATCCAAATGAAACTATCACCAATGTTAGATGTGCTACCACAAAATTAGTAACAGTGATAGATGGGAAATCGGTGGTGTATAACCAAGGTATTGTGCGATCCATCTCTCGAATGTGTATCCATAAGATTAGTCATGGGGGAGATGCTCCATCCTGGTTCCAGAACTAATAAGTATTTTTCACCTTTTTTGTTTTACAATTTTTTATCATTTTCCTATTTCTTAAAAAAAATTCTAATTCTTCATATGTTTTCCATTTCTCAATATTTTTCTTTTCTTTATACTTTTCTCCTTTCTTAATTCATTTTCTTTATGTTTATGCATGTATTTTATGTTTTTGTTAATAATATTACCAAGTCATGATGCAAAAGTCAACACTCTGTGTTGGGTTTTTGTGTTATGCTATCAAGATGATTGGATATGTAATTGTGTAAAGCAGTGAGACCACCTCCTTCATCCCTCCAGTTCTTTGAATAAAAGGTCTTAATCATGGAAATAATTTTGTTCTTCTTTTATGAAACTAAAATTCATCAATGACCATTATACCTTGAAGAAAGAGGGAATGACCAAGTGGGAATGGCAAAGGGTGTGATCTTAAGGGGACTTGTTGGGTTCTATTCTTAACTTCCTTCATGTGGTTTATGACTCCTCTTAGAATGTATCATCACTCCTCTATTGACCAATAAAAAGGAAGCTCTATCTTTGCATGGTGTGGTTCCCATTTCGAAACATATATAAAATTAAAAAAATAAAATAAAATAAATTGCAAAAAAGGAAAATAAAAAAAAAGCAAAAAAAAAACAATAATGGAAATTCAAAGCATACCCTTAGACACAATAAAAGGCTACAAGCACTAGTTATGGGGCTAGAAAGACATGTTACCCATGCCTAAAGGTCCCCTTTGACTAAGGCCCTCTTTCACCTCCTGCTTCTCTTTTCTTCTCTTTTTGGAGTGATGATTGTTCTTTAAGGTGGTTATGAACTCATGGTGGTTGATAGGAAGGAACACATCAATGTGAGGTCATTGTTCATCATATGCACTTGGTCTAAACTTGGACAGATAGGTATGTTGATCATTTTAATCATACTTTTCATAAGAACCTATTATGAACATGGTCAAGTACCTTACATCCCAATCTCTAAAATCCCTTCTCATCCCATTATTCACCTCACTACTGCATGTGATTATGAGCCTTTTGGTTTTGTGTAATATAGTGCAATATCCTAGCCACAGTAGTTGTGTGTTGTTTGGAATAAAGGCATGGTTTACATTTAACTTCTTAGGTGCAAAAAGACATCTATAGAAGTGGTTATGCAAGGGTATTATGGTAGGAGCTTGCTTTGGGGTGGACCCACTTGCATAACCTTTATTGATCATGGATTTGAACTAACCTTTACATCTTCTAGAACATCAATGACATTTTCTCTAAATCTATGCATAATTTTGGGACTACTTCTCATCCCTTTCAATTACTTTTTTACTTTTTCCAACTCTTCTATTAAAATATCATTCAAGTTTAATATTTCTTGGCCATCTTCAAAACTTTGGTTTTAATTATTCGAAAGCTTGTATGCTTCCGAAGTTATGCTTATCGATCATGGGAGCTAGGGATGCTTACTTTGAAATTTTTGAAATTTTTCCAACATCCTATTTTTGAAAATCATGGTAACTAATAGTAATTGATCAAAATAATGTCAATAGCTTGATGATTTTAGTTACCTCATAGCCTTGGGCATAGTATGTTGTCATCACATTATGCTTAAATGAAAACAAAGGGTTAATTATTAAGGAAAATTTACCAAAACTAATGTTGATTCTTTGGTGACTATAAGTGATGTTAAAAGAAATTCCTAAGGAAGAAGGTCTTTTACCAAGCACAAAAACAAATCCAAGAGGGGGACAACGAGGGATATGTCCATGGAAAAATCGTAGCACATACAAGATTACAACTCAAACTTCACATAATTGCTAAATCCATGGGATGATGAGAAGAAATTTTAGTCCATCCTTCAAGAATTTTTTGCATAACCAAGAAAGCATCAACATAACAATCAAGGTTGAAAATCTGCCATTGCTAGCAACAACAATAAGAATCATCTTCAATGAATTTTTGAAGACCTCCACAAATTTTGTAATCTTCAATGTCTATCCAGTCTTTTTGTCACTTTGTCATTTTGTATGCATCCACTTGAATAAAATTTTGTAACATGGCACTCAAAGTCAATCATTAGTTAATATTAGTCAATAATCTCATCGTTCCCAATTTTTTGTAAAGAAAGCTTGGTCTTATCCTATTAACTTGAGCACAAGTTTTTACTTAATCATGGGGATATGATGAATCATTAGTTGGCTAGGATATCACTAATGCTACGTCACATCTATGATATTATTGATGCTATATCACATCTATTTGACAAAAAATCAATTTTTTGTCAACTAATATATCGAAGCTCCAATAGTGGAGCCTCGATATCACATATCTGATATTGGATCACAAGCTATATTAATAAATATTTGATATCATGAGATGTGTGTTGGCCTATAAATATTGCACTTGGGCACATGGTTTGCATAATGTTTTGTTAATAGAGTATCAGAACTCTTGTAGTTTTACTCAGTAGTCTTAGAGAACAATCAATGAGTGCTTGTAATGTGGATATGAGATAGTTGTACAACATCTTATTCGAGTGGCAATGTACCTAGACACATTCCATGAATTGTAATAAGATCAAGATTGCTTCTTATTCATTGCAACACTTTGACTTAGATTAGATTTACTTTCCATGCAATTTACTTTTCCTGTACTTAGTTAATATTTACATTTTCATGCATATTAATGAATTGGCAAAATTAGTGTGACCAGTTTCGAGTGTAAACACATATTTGTTTGGTAACCCCAGTAGTGTTATTACTTGGTTCACCTAGTAGCATAGTGCTTGATAATCCCAATAGTGGATACATGGGTTTAGGACATGTATGGTAAGCTAGGAATAGACCTCATTACACATAGGCCAGTTTTGACTTTACTTTCCATTGTTAATTAGCTTAAATAATAGATTTCTTCCTTATCATTAGGAGTAGCATAAGGCCAAAACAACATCAATTATCATATGCCTCACTTTAAACTAAACAATACATGATAAAGCTACCACTAGTCCAAGTGGGAAGATAGCGAACTACAATCAAGACATAACAATCTAGATGCCACGACTAGTCCCATCCACGAAATTCGACCAGATCATTCGTGAATGCTTGTGATTCATATGGGTGACCATAGGGGTACCTCGCTACTCATCAAAAAGGTTACTGGACCAAGTTGCTAAAGAAGAAGGAGAGTTAAGAAATATAGAGCCTACAAAAGAATATAAGAGAGAAGATCATACATTGCAATTTCCACTAACTCTAGTGAGAAGATAATGATCATGAACTTACTATTAACATACTAGTATATAATATTATTCCATCCACACATTACGATCTAGTCATGTATGTATACTTGTGATTTATATGGCTGGGCATAAGGAACTCTCGCAGCTCATCAACAAGCATAATGGAAGGTTTGCAAATGCTGCTATGAATTAGTATTTTAGCCTTCCTTCAACTTAGGAATATTGTTCATATCTAACCATTTGATCTTATTGTTCCTTTAGTGCCTAGTGGAAATGTAGACTACATCCCTAATGTTAATCATGCTGTGGATAGCAAGCAAAGATTCATCATAATCATATCTATTCTTATGGTATCTATCATGATCATATCCCCTTTGATATTTCTTGTTATATCTTCTTTCATGTTTGTGTTCTACTTCTTAATCTCATCTACCATCTCTGCAACAATCTCTTCAGTCATCTCCACTAGGTCGTTTGTCATTACCTTTTCTTTCTCGGTTATGTTTACCCTTCTTAGAGCTTAATGATGATAAGAATGAGGATGATGAATAACTAGGAGAGTCATGTCAACTTGCTCTTCTCTAATGACCCCTTCGGTTATTTTTATTAACTTACTAGAAGATCTATGCCTTGAGGTCCTTCTTGCATTGGATATTGATCTCTCTTTTCCTTAGTTGCTAGCCAAGACTAAACACAACCATGGATTTATCATGTTATTTATAGCAATGGGTGGAGGATTTTGATGATGCAATATGCCAAATTGATAATTAGTATTTTTCTTTTCAAATTAACTTGTTAATGAATTGATCATTTTCTTTCCCTTGATGGCTTTATGGTGTGTCTTCATGAAATGATCCTTTTGTAATTATTGGTGAGTTGATAGGACATGGACATCTCATCAACCACCTTGTAATCACTAGTAGCTACTTCATGCCCAACTCTCATCAATGTTTCCATGAGCATTGATGGAACTAAATAATTAGATGACTATAAAATATTACCCTCCAAGTTGCTCCATTGCAACTAGTTATCCTGGTGAATAATAAAGGTGAAGTTTCAATACTAAGTGATGAGTCATCAGTTGGCTGGGTTATCTAATAAAAAGTCAACTTTTTGGTTGGCTCTGATATCTTAGCTCTAATGTCATAGCCTTAACAACAAGGCTTCAATAACAAGGCTTTCATAATAAGGCTCCAAATAACAAGGCTCCGACAACAAGGTTGCATCGACAAGGCCCCATTGACATGGTCAGTTGCATTGATAAGGCCCCATTGACACAACCCTGTCGATGCATTGTATCATGCATCAACGAGGCCCCGTCAATGCAGCCTAGTAATGAAATCTATAAATACATGCTGATAGTCATGTTTATGCAATTCTTTCATCAATAGAGTAGCCGAGCTCTTGCAGTTTTATTCTATAATCTTAGAGAATACTTAGTGAGTGCCCATAGTGTGGATTTGAGTTAGTTGTACAGCATCTTATTCGAGTGGAAATGTACCTAGACACATTCCATGAATGGTAATAAGATTGAGATTAATTCTTATTCATTGTAACACTTTGACTTAGATTAAATTTACTTTTAATGCAATTCATATTCCATGTACTTAGTTAATATTTACATTTCCATACATGTTAATGAATTGGTGGAATGAGCATAACTAGTTTTGAGCATAAACATGTATTCACTTGGTAATCCCAGTAGCATTATTGCTTGGTTCACCCAATAGCATAGCACTTGGTAATCCTAGTAGTGGATACGTGAGTCTAGAATGTTTATGACAAGTTGGGAACGTACACTCATTGCCCATAGGCTAGTTTAGATTTTACTTTATGTTAATTAGATTAAGTAATTGATTTCTCTATTATCATTAGGAGTAACATAAGGTCAAAACAACATTAATTATCATATGCCTCACTCTAGACTAAACCATATGTGAAAAAGCTACCACTAGTCCAAGTGGGAAGACAACGAACTACGATCAAGACATAACGATCTAGGTGCCACAACTAGTCCCATCCATGAAATTCGACAAGATCATGCGTGAACACTTGTGATTCGTATGGTTGGGCATAGGGGTACATCGTTGCTCATCATTAGCATCATTGTTGAGGATGGTGCTAGTTATCTAGATGAGTTATATCATACATGATCACTGTAAATACATTAATGAACTATCTTTGGAAAATACTAAGTCACACACATCATGCACCAACAACAATGTCTCTTTCACAATGAAGCAATAATGCATCGTATGAAGAGAACATTCATTGGAGAACTAATGAGATATATACTGAAGAAAACTAGAGTGACCAACCTCATGCAAGTGTTTCATATGTCCATGACTGCCCTGACTATGCTCAAGGACTACATTCACCTAAAGCAAATAACCCTAGAGAAGATGAAGTAAATCCTAGAGTAGGGGAGGCCTCAAGGCCTAGGACCTCTTCAAAACCTAAAAAAGATAAATCAAGGGACCATGGGGAACACTATAGAAGACATGGAAACTCTCCCAGTTCCTCATCTGCCTTTTCCTCTTCAACGTCTAGTTCTAATGAAGATGAATGTAGGTATAAAGACAAATCTTCACTATGGGGTTGAAATAAGGGTAGCAATCAAAACCACAAGAAAAATCAAAGACCTCAACATGAACATAGCCAAAACTGCCACAATCGGGCAAATAGAAATAGCAATTTTCATCATGCCATGTCTGATGATGATGAACCCTTGTTGGCCAATAAGAGCTTGATGCAGATCACAGAGGCAGTTATGATACCCCACAAGCATCACAAGGAAAGTCGCATAAAAAGGCTCAATATGGATAATATCCCTAAATTTTTGGAAGGCTATGATTCTGATCCACAACATCACTTACAAGCCTTCCATGATGCCTATGCCTTGTAAAATATCAAAAATAAGTGGCAAAAGCTTAAGCTCTTCCCTAGGGTACTAATAGATGAAGCTGAAAGTTGGTATAGATCGTTGGAACCAAGTTTCATCCACTGGTGATCCACAATGGTAGAAATTTTCAATCAAAAATACCAAACCTACACAAGAGTGTCCAACCTACGAAAACAAATCCAAGGGTGGAAGTAAGAAAATCATGAACTCTTGGATGTGGCCTTGGATAGATACTATTCACTACTACATAGATGTGCTGGCCATGGTTTCTCTCAAAAAGAGCAACTTTTCCACATCATAGATGGGCTTCGTAATAAAACAAGGGAGACCCTTGGAATGTATGCTCAAGGTCAATTATATGAACTAAAAGCCCATTAGATATAAAGGCTAATCAAGTAGGTGGCGAAAGAAGAAGAAGAGCTATGTAAACAAGAGAATGTTGAGAAATATCACTAGGAGCCAACTCTTCAAAAGAAGAGGGTACATATCTATGATGAGGAAAAAGAGGCAACTCTCAATGAGGTGATTCCATAACAAACCTTGCCACTACAACAATCTCTTGATGAACTCCAAGCAAGGCTAGATAGGATGTCAAAGTGGATAAATGAAAAAGCTACAACTTTCATAGAAACTGTAGAGGAGAAGGTAACACAAAATGAATCAGGTGATCACAATAAATGAAGGAAGAAGAACCAAGAAACAGCTAGAAACACTTATCAGCAAACAAGGAAAATGGCTATAGAAGAAGAGGCTATAGACTCAACCACAAAAGAAGATGATGGATGTGACATTTGCCTATATGACCATCCAAAGGGCTATTGCCCAATCATGTTACATCTACATGAGTATTGAGCTTTTTCATTGAATCCCAAGTTTGTACAAAAGTAAATGCCTAGAAAATTACCTTTCTCACAAGGTAATTACAGATAGTCTTACAACCAACTGTACCATCCTAGTCAAACTTATTACCAGTCTCAACATTATCATCAACCATAGTCGCAAAATCCAAAATTTTGGGGAAGGCCACCATCAAACCAACCCTACCCTTATTGCCAGCTGAACTTGCATAGATATTATGTTCAACACCTTGTTTCTCCAACTAGTTCTACATCCTCTACTTCAAATCACTACTACCACTCTCCTGAATATCATCGACCCGCGACATCTTCTAAAGGATCACCACCTCACACCTCTCATCCTTCATCATATCCTCAATATTCACATACTTCCCTCCATTATATGTCACCACCAACAACATAGGAAGGTTCAGCACCACAACATCAACGAGAAAATGCCACTTGTGCTATGAACATACACAAAAATGATNGTTGATGTTGTGGTGCTGAACCTTCCTATGTTGTTGGTGGTNTTACAGATAGTCTTACAACCAACTGTACCATCCTAGTCAGACTTATTACCAGTCTCAACATTATCATCAACCATAGTCGCAAAATCCAAAATTGTGGGGAAGGCCACCATCAAACCAACCCTACCCTTATTGCCAGCTGAACTTGCATAGATATTATGTTCAACACCTTGTTTCTCCAACTAGTTCTACATCCTCTACTTCAAATCACTACTACCACTCTCCTCAATATCATCGACCCGCGACATCTTCTAAAGGATCACCACCTCACACCTCTCATCCTTCATCATATCCTCAATATTCACATACTTCCCTCCACCATATGTCACCACCAACAACATATGAAGGTTCAACACCACAACATCAACGAGAAAGTGCCACTTGTGCTATGAACATACACAAAAGTGATAATGCTAGTAAATCTCCACCAAAATCTCAGAAACACCCTTTCTTTAGGATGGTTCCCACGTGTAAGCACAACACTTGTGGACCTACTAACTCATCCAAACTATCATAATGCCAATCAAGTATAACACCCTTCCTTTCAATACCAATGTCCTCTAATCCTACGCAAAGGCCAACATCCATTGTTACTCCAACATCTAACAGAAGCAATGAATCTAGCACTATGGAGAGACAAAAGAATCCATGCATCACTAATAATAGTAAAGGGTGTAGTTGTGGGCTAAAAATTCAAAATATTAACACAAACCACAATCAAGTTCAAGAGAAATTATGTGAGCAAAAACCAACCTATGTAGTAGCCACTAAACCAGAAGACACCTAGTGGCTTGAAAATGAGAATATAAAATTATTTCAAAGATGCATGGAGGCAATTGATTCACTTATTAGTTCTAGAAATAAGAAAATGGACCAAATAGAGGATGTAGACACAAATATCTTACACTCTAATTATACACCAAAAAAGGATATTAAACACGGAGACCTAGGAATTAAAATAGAAAATCAAGAAGAAGAAGTAAACACATATGTTCCTCCAAAAACAAAAATACCTTAAAGTCTAAATGAAGATACATCTCTGAATGATCCAAATGAGACTATCACCAATGATGAGTGGTGAGGTACCCCTACACTCAACCATACGAAACAAGCGTCGCACGTGCGATCCGATCGAACTCCGCAGATGGACTAGTTGTGGCACCTAGATAGTTAGCCTTAGGTTGCAGTTCATTGTCTTCCCATCTAGACTAGTTTTGCATATGTCACGTATGGTTTAGTCTAGACGAGGCGTATGATGTGTTCCTAATTCTATCGCTACTCCTGAAGGCAGTGGAAAATAATATTTAACTAAATCTAAGCTAAGAGGAAAAGGGTAAGAAAATCAAATCTATCCTAAGTACGACAAGCAACCGATTCCTTGATCAACCGTACACATCTTGAACTTCGTGCATGACTACCACTGGGACTACCAAGCGTAGCTCCGAGGTATGCCACTGGGATTACCAAGCGTAAATCCCAAATACGCCACTAGGTTACCAAGCGTAGATCCCAAATACGCCACTGGGCTACCAAGCAGTCACACTTAAATGCTC
>MNCI01002349.1:0-14227 GCA_015680685.1 Gnetum montanum
ATAGATAAATGAAAAAGAAATCCAAATGGAAATAGCTAAAATTAGGTCCATATCAGGATAGAATCCTAAAGGCTAACCCATTCTGGATAATTATGCCCTTGTTCATTAGGCGGAAGTAAAGAACAAAGACCTACAAATTGAGGGCTTGAAAAAGTACATGGGCTTAGCCAACTTCCATTATGATAACTTAGACATGTTGACAGCAAGTAGGTCTAGAAATGAGTTAGAATAGTAAGAAGTAGCCACCTATGAACTATATGAGAAAGAGTTTTCAGATCATAAAGATGCCCTGCAGAAACTTCAAGTGGCAAACTCTGAA
Organism: Gnetum montanum; assembly: GCA_015680685.1. Classification (NCBI taxonomy): domain Eukaryota; kingdom Viridiplantae; phylum Streptophyta; class Gnetopsida; order Gnetales; family Gnetaceae; genus Gnetum; species Gnetum montanum. Next base: position 320 of record MNCI01002349.1, read on the forward strand.
CTAGAAGTAGTAAAGGTTGGATACCACGAACAAAAAGATGTAGTAGCAAACTTGACCAGAAGATTATCAGACTACCATGAACTCATTAAAAAGGCCAGAGCATTCAAAGAGGAAAGGAGGCAGTTTTCAACCTGGTACATCAAAACAAATTAGATGTTTTTGTAGCTATCATGCTCATGGGATGTGTCAACTCCATCAAACATTGGTTCATTAGCATGGACAGCTCATGATCCTAGAATGGAAGAAGAAAAACTTCAAGCACTCCTAAATCAGCATAGATTTCAAAAGCCTGATGATAAGGAGAAGCAACCAATGGATGAGCCCCTGATGATAAGGGAAAGCAACCAATGGATGAGCCATCGCTACCTGGAACAACATAAGGCTACATCCAACTCCACCAAATTTTGTTCTTTTTGTAAAGTTGTTATGTCATGAGTTGTGTCATTTTTTAAGCTCCATTGTGGCATTCGAGAGTCATGTATATAAGAGTTAGTGTCATATGAATCTACCTTCCAATTTTGTAAGCATCTATCCTTATTTTGTTTTAACTCGAGGATGAATTTTCAATCAGTCATGGGGGTATGATAAATTGAATTTTTCTCGACCATGATATCAGGTATCCAATATTGCAGACATGTATNAGTATCTAATATTGCAGACATGTATTTACCTATAAATATAACACTTAGGTGCATTGTCCACACTAATTTCATTTCACACTTAGTAAAATTTCATGAGTTTGTTTTCTTAATTTTAGCACTTAGCACTTAGGAGTGTATGCCCGCAATGTGATGTTTAGTAATTGAAATGTACTTGGACACGTTTCATGCATGGAAATAAAGATCGAGATTACTCTACATCATTGCAACATCACTTAGTCTTTATTGCTTACACTTAGAATAATTTTACTATTTTCACTTAGCTTAATGTTTATTGTTTTCGTTAGTTACTAATTTACTTTCTATGCACTTTACTGTCGTTGTTGCTAAGCAGAATGAGTATAACTGATCTCGAACATTCAAGTGTAACTGCTTGGTAACCCAGTAGTACTATCACTTGGTACGCCTAGTAGTGTGGTGCTTGGTAATCCCTATACTAATTACATGAAGTTCAAGGTGTGAACATAAAGTCAAGATCAGCTGCTCATCACATAGGCTAGATTAGATTTGTTTACTATTACTTAGAAATAGAAACCTTTACTCTTACCTTATGTTTTCTAGGTGAATTATGGCCAACACAACATCATTATCATATGCCTCACCATGAGTTAAACCATACACATTGATTTTACTAACTCACATGAGAAGACAATGATCACAAAATCTAACTAATTACTAACATCATTACATTACCTTGTCCACCTAATTCAATTGGGTTGTGCGTGAACAGTCATAACTCGTATGGTTGGGTGTTGGACTACTCCACTACTCATCCCTTAGCATAACTAATTGGAATTGAACTTGTGACTTGAGGTTTTTATACCAAGAGTCTTACCACCTAATTGGAATATAATTTTAGTAGAAGTATAAATAATGCCAAAATAGAAGTAATAATTTAAGACCAAAAACTCCCTTGCTACAAATAGTTTTGCGACCTATAATCAATATTGCAATTAGATGATGAAATTGATAAGGATGCAAGAAATAGGATTGGAGTAGGATGATTAAAATAGAGACAAACTAGTAATATTTTATGGGATAAAAGAATCCCAACAAAGCTAAAGGGAAAATTTTACAAAATCGTAATTGGTCTTGTTATCTTATATGACATTAAACATTTAGTTGCCAAAAAAAAAAAGCATGAAGAACAAATCAATGCGGTAGAAATTCGAATACTTAGATGGATGTTGCATGCTATAAGAATAAATAAATTGCACAATAGAGATATTAAAGAAAGGATTTAGGTGCCTTTTATTTTAGATAAGCTACAAAAATGATGTATTAGATGGTTTAGTCATGTCTAAATAATGTTAAGTAATGAGCCTATCTGAAAAAGGTTACCTAATTCTAAGAAAAATGATGAGAGGAAGATAGAGAAAAGACATGAGAAACAACCATTGAACATGATATGAAGAAATTGTAGTTAGATAAGTATCTAACTTTTAATATAGGCAAATAGCAACATGGAATTCATGTAGTCAAACATATTTTGTTGGGACAAATCTAGGATGATGATTATGATAAGTATTTTTTCAATTGTGTATTCCTATGAAATATGGCTTTCTCAAACATCATCATGTTGCCTTTTATCTAATAGTGATTTTATTGGATTTACTAGTTGCCTAATGTCAGAGCCCCAACCCAACGTATATGTTTGTTATGCTTCTATATTAAGATACATCTGAACATACCCCTTAAAATGGCTCACTAACCATAAATTACATGCTTTTATCACGTGAATAAAGTTGGACTTGAACTCTTACCATTATAATCCCTTGCATGCTTGCTGATGTTCGTAAACATGCGCTTTAGGCTTTAGGCCACTTCATTTATGATGTGTACGATAAAATGGTTTCCACTAGCGTTTGGAGCTTACCTGAACTTGAATTCCCTAATTTTGGGTCCACAAAGCGTGATGAATTTTAAACTTTACGGGAGTTCAAAGTAGAGTGGAATTTGAACGCAAGTTTAATCTCTGCATTGGTGCGAGAACTATTACGTTAAAAAGCCAACCATTGATAATTCAGTGCAGACGCCTAAGATCAAACCTTGTGCGCGGAATGGGTTATGAAAGCTACGCACCACCACGGAGATAAAATGTCAAAATGTACCAGTTAAGCAACAACTTATACAAGTGACCCCGTTTGATAAGAAAGTGCATAGTTTATATCATCATTCATGGCATGGTGCAGGAAAATCATATAATAAATTAAAATAATTTAAGCCATTATTTTCTGGTCGGTACTGTATTTACGCAGTTTACCTTATCGTCGTATTTCTTAATGGCAGCTTATTTTCATGACCACATCTATGTTTTTGTTTTTTTTTTGAAAATTTATTTAAAATAATAACAATAGCATTTTTAACCTAAAGAATTACTGTTTAGAGTTATCGTAAGGTATTTATTTTTCAAATACTTCATAAAGGTTAACCTTTCCTTCATCCATAACCCTTGAAAAGTCTGTTTTAGTAGAATGAGTATTAAACCTTTGATGATCTTATTTAAAATATTAATCAATATAAATTTAAACATCTTTGCCTTTTCACCTATGCATCATGTTCACCTCGCTGTAATGCCACCAAAATTTTACCACTTTTAAAAAATTAATAATAATTTCATTTCGGTGATTTTCACACGGAAAAAATCGTTTGCATTTACTTGGGAAAAAATTCCAAAATTTGTACCTCGAAAAACAATTTTGCATGTCAATATTGAAAATCAACCGTTGCACATGGTATGGTATGTATGTATTGCCATGATGCATCATCCATAACATAAATGCGGCCTGGTTGAAAGTCCAAAAAATAATCGTTAACAATTGACATCCGCCAAAGACATTGATTTAGTCATGGTCGTACAAGTGCGAATTGAACATTCTTGTGTGCGTAGTCGATGAGCAATTTCTCACATGCCAATTTTTAGTGGATGAGGAGACGATTGGCTTCAACTTGATCCGGGGAAGCTTCAGGTATAGTGGACAAATAAAATAATTAATGCAGCATTACCTTGCAGCGTCGTCGGATAAAACGCAGTTGCCGAGCAGCCAGACTTGACCCTGCCATGCCCAAATTCTTGACCCTGCAGTGGCTTAATCTGCTACTGACCACTCCTTTTTTGTCACATGCTCACCATTGCTGGGCTGCAGTCTGTGGTATTGCTTATATAAATCCAGACCCTTGAACTTCTGTATGCGCCATTTACCTCTTAACAAGGGTTTAATAAGCTGCAGTTGGATTTGTCAACAAGGGATCTGATCCAGCGATTGTTTTTTTGCGGTGGAATGGCTAGCCCCAGATACAGCAGCAGCATTAACGTTATTCACAATATGCAACCGATTCAGAGGAACTTCGCATGTTTCTGCGGCGGAATTCTAATCGGGCTTTCCAGATTCTTCGCCTGCAGCTTGTGGGTTGAGGCCATAAGAATGGGCATTTTTGAAGCCATGTGTGAGCGCAAAGCTGCTGGATTCCCCACGGCGTTCTCAAAATCATATTGCCAGCTTCTGGCTTCCACTGGAGCCAGAAATCTCTCCAGGAACATGCCCAAAACTGAGTCTCAGAATCTCAGACGGAGAGAGCCTTTCTCCGTCTCAGGAGGAGTGCATAAATGAATGCTTCTTCTATCCCTGTGATCCGGCAGGAGTTTGCCAAGAAGTTCCATGGATGTTTGTTTTGATTCTTTGGTATGAAGCTATGCCCCGGCGATTGCCATAAAATTTATACCAACCGTGCGTTTTGCGGGACAACGAAGAGAAGCTCCTCAGGCGGAGAGAGCCTTCTCCGCCTCCGAAGGAGTGCATGAATGAATGCTTCTTCTATCCTGATTCGGCAGGAGTTTGCCAAGCGTTCTTGCAAACTGCCCATCCTGAATTTTTTTGTTTTTTGGGTTTATTTTGTTTATGAACCTGAATTCATTCTTTGATTCTTTGTGTGAAGCTATGCACCGGCGATTGCAATTGTAAAAAAATATTTAATTTAAATATTTTATTATGTTCTTATTTAGATTATCATCATACCCGTGAATTGAATTGTCTGAATCGTCATGCATCATCCCAAGAATCAGATTTGAAGAGATTTTCTTGAGCAGGCTCATTGGCTAAGCTGACTTCAGTGTGAAAATGACGGATTGCTACTGAAGTTTTCTGTCTTTTCGCTGATGTTCCCTGGTACTTCATCTGCTCATCATATTTGAATAATTTACATATAGTCATTGGTTTCGGTTCCGGCATTTGCCCATAGTTGTATTATCTGATGGTTAATAGGACAAAGAAATCCCTATCGAATTGCATTCTGAAATTCCAAGTAAAACAAGTACCCTTTTTTGATCATTGTTTGAAATCCTACGCATATGGCAGTGCAGTAATTTAAAGTATTTATTTTTGCATAATGTTGGTTATGGCACACATGGGAAAAAAGCTTGCATTTTTTGCTTATCTATGGGAACTTCATTAAGAGGAAACTGAAATCCAGTTTTCCAGGTCCAAAAATAAAAGCAGAATATAAAATTATTGCATGAAGTAGCAGAATTAAAAGAAAGACCGCCAAATTAACATTAATTTTTTCATTTAGTAAAAAAAGAAACATTAATTTAAAACTCAGTTGATCTATATTTACCAAATTGTACATGATGTGTGGTATGTGTGCCAAAAATTATGACTAAAATAACATTCAGATCCACATAAAAAGGAAAATCTCATTGGCAGGTATTATTTTGTATAAGAAATTCCTTCATCAATTGAAAATTTATATGTCTAAGACATGCATGCAGCTTAGAAAACTATTACTTCAAGCTCCTTAAGTGTCACCCACATCACTATGACTTCCAAGTTTACCTGTAAAAGATAAAAAAAGGAGATTGGTCTAAACATGACTAAGTAGGAAAACATTACAACAAATTTTATTAAGATTAATAATAAGGAATCGTTAATCAAAAGATGATGAGTTGGGGAGTTATTGGCGAGTGGTAGCAAAAACCAATCCATCCAACAAGAACAAGCTATTATTTGATCTGCTATCATTCACAAGATCAAATAAGTGTTATAGAGTCTATTCATGATCACCATCACAAAGGAGTACGAATAAATAAACAAATACACGGAAATCACGAAAGGGCTACTATGGTAACCGAAGGCCGAAGGGGCAAGTATGGGTCACAAAGAAATCAAGTTTTGGCGGGGCGTGCGAGGAGAACATCGCATCGCATTTGCATGGATTCGCCTGCCTTTGGGAGCGTCAAAGCTTCTGCCACGACCCACACACTCACGCGTGTTTATTGTTCATGGTTGGTTTTTGCTCTTTTTCTCATCTCTGCTGAAAAAAAAAAAAAGAAAAAACAAAACCGGGTCTTTGTCATGGGTCATGAGTCATAAACATGATCACGGAGGGATGGATGCTTGTTCTAACTTTTTTAAAAAATCTGTTTGCTTATAGAGCAACGAAGCCCACCAGCACATCTGTCTGCTTATAGAGCAACGAAGCCCACCAGCACATGGCCAATGGCCATATGCAAGCTCATGGCTCTCTGCTTTTACTTTGCCCTTCATCATGACTAGGGCCGATTTTTCAGCGTCTGAAAGGTTTTGGATCATTGTCGGTGAAGTGAGTTACTGGGCCTACTTTAGTTAAGTTGTGTTTTCTTATAATGTGGTCATCTTCAACATGGCCCCTATGGCGCTACTCACAGGTAGTCCTAAGGTGCTATTCACAGGTAGTCATTGAACAAAAGTATTAGCAGACGTGAGTTGTTATAAATTTGGTTGAGGCTTGAGCCTTAATTTCATTTTTGAAAATATTGGATTGAGTAACTAAAGGGTTTCATTTTATTGTTGTCATTTTGGTTGTTGCAAAAATTATATGTTAGATTATGGCTCTTGGGTAAGGAAATGGATTCAATGCCCTCCATACCTTTGCAAATTTTCTTGCTTCAATTTAATTTAATGGTGATATTGCAATCTTCTGTTCATTCTTTAAGCATTAACAATATTTTGGATTTACATTTTACTTCTTCTATATTTTACAATGTATTTTTATGATATATGAGATTTTATTTTTCTTGAGGCATAGGTACCCAAACACATTAAGAATCGTGAATCTGGATTCCTGGCTTCCACGAATCAGATTCTTTTGATGCATAGCTAAAAACCCATTTAGGAAGCACGAAACGGTCTAGGCATCACTACTGCTTCTTCAAATTAAGAGTTGTACCGAAAATCTCATTCCTAATGAAAACGACTATTAAATCCATTGCAAATCTGTTTCTTTTGGTTTCCTTCGCAATCTATGCAGCGACAGTAAAACACAACGCAGGGGGCTACACAAACCTGGCAGATAAAAATTTGGGGAACATGGCAAATACTTGGATTTGTTACCAGCGGAGCAGCTAGTTAAAACTGAAAAACAAACCAGTCAGTGTCCAGCCCAAAGTTCTAACTGGGGAACTTATACCATTCAACCGCTCAAAACCGGGGGTACATGACAGGGCCATAAACTGAGTGAGGGCTACATGCAGTGCGGGACCCAGCAGCTGAAGGCAGCCTACAACTAGCAACCACGGCGGCCCCGCTGCTTCGATCGCTGCCTCAGGAACAATAGAGCAGTTTCCACCATACAACACGGGCATATGCCCCTGTGACAGCGGACAGCGGCTACCCATGTGACCGCTTCCGCACACTCCATGATATATGTTGTTTTCGGAGGGCTGCTTTTTCTTCTTGTGAAAAGAGAGCTAGAGGGAGGTTGCGGCTTTGAAATAAATGCGAAGCCGTGAAATAAATGGCTGTGGCGGCTTCGATCGGTAAACACTAAATACACATAGAGTGAGGACTGACCTAGCCGCAAATTTGGGATCAGGTTGCGTCTGCATGTAAGTTTGGATTGGACTCTCACTGTTGACTTTCATAAAAACTATATATATCCTGTGCACCGACATTTTTAAAATTACTTGAGCATGTTAAGTTTCGTCTGTTATCCCGAACAAAAACTAACGGTAAACATTGTACCCAAGTCTACGTAACATAATAGACAAAATTGCGCATCCTATCCTCTTTTAGCATCATCGGCTTTAATGGGCTTTTTATTTTGGTTTTGTTTCTTGTTCTTTGTTTTTTTGGAAGCAAGGCAAAGGGTTAGGTGGCTATAATAATACCTATCAATATAGTTACTAACCTTTAGTGTATCCATATATCAATGTAGATGTGACGTGCTAAACAAAAGGATTCTTGTAAGGCTACATTGCTACCATGAGGCAAGAAAGAGCTATAATGTTAAACATGTTATAAGTTGTTGATTATGCTATTAATATAAATGTCCATAATCACTTAACCAATCAACCCCCAAATTTAGTTTTATTGGAGGGTGTTGGAACATGAATTAATTGTAACATAGGTACACCCTACGATATATAGTTCAACTAGAGCTTTATAACTCAGTAGTGCATACCAAAATCAAACCTATGACTAAGAGCTTTCAAATCAAAAGTCTTACTAGTAGGCTAACATCTCATTGTTAGCTTAAGTTTTATTCAATTCTAATATTGATTTTTATTGAACCACAAGTTATTTGGCATACAAATTAAGGCTATGAATAAGCCAAAAAAATGTTGAAAATTATGCTTCAAGAAAACTTTTTTAAAAAGAAACATTTATGCTTTTAAAATTTTCATAATTTCCTTATCAATTTGGTAATGTACCTAATTTTTATACCAAGTGAAAGTAACATGGGTAGTGTCTAGGCTTATCTTTTAAAATATTATTTGAGGCAAGGGGCTGTTGAAACCTCAAAATAATTGTAATATAGTTACACTTTAAGATATATAGTCCAATTAGAAGTTTAGAACTCAACATTTCCTACTAGAATTGAAGCCATGACTTAAGCTTTTAAATCAAGAGTTTTACCACTAGGCTAACACCCCATTGTTGCCCATACAACATTGCCTAATTCAAGTAGCATTGCTTATCAATTATTAAATATGAGGACATTTTTTGTTCATGGTTAGAACACTTATCTCTCAGTTAGGAGATTGTGGGTTCAATTCTTGCTTGCACTTCAAAGTGTGGCAGCAATGGAATAACCTTGTGGTGGATACCTTTTCGTTTGTGAGTCACATCTACCTTTGTAAGTAGGGGTCATAATACTAGCCCTAAGTTGTCTTGCCAAAAAAGAATTTTGGGGGGTGAGGGAACCTCAAATAAGTAAAACATAGGTACACTCCAAGATATATAGTCTAATTGTCACTTTATATAGCTCAAAATTCTCCACCAAAATTGAACTCATGACTTCGAGCTTCCAAATCAAGTGTCTTACCACTAGGCTAACATCCAAAAGAAATATAAGAACCCTTTTGTTTAGTAGGCTAACATCTCATTGTTAGCCTAAAAGAAATATGAGAACCCTTTTGTTTAGTAGATTACATCTACATTGATGTATAAATAGGGGTTGGTAGCTCTATAGGTAGGTGTTATTGCCTCCAAAATAACAAAATCAAGGAAAAGATTAAAGCCAATGCCAAGAAAAAAAACCAAAACAAAAACAAAAAACCATTAAAGCCTAAGCTAAAGAAGATCTGATAATGGAATGCAATATTTCCTTTTATGTTAAATAGACTTCTAGCACAATTATTGCAAGCTAGGCATATTTCCCAACTCAGTTAATATATTATAGGATTTTTATTTTTTTATTGAATAAAAAAAATAAAACAGCCATTTGACTATAAAATAGAGCATTGTGCTTGCCAATGAATATATGTTTTTCCAACAAACACCTCATTGTTAGCCCAAAAGAAATATGAGAACCCTTTTGTTTAGTAGATCACATCTACACGGATGTATAAATAGGGCTTGGTAGCTATGTAGGTAGGTGTTATTGCCTCCAAAATAACAAAATCAAGGAAATGATTAAAGTCAATGCCAAAATAAAAAAAAGAAAAAGATAAAAAACAAACAAAAACAAAAGACCATTAATAAAAACTAAAATGTACTTGGCCTATGAATATGTAGATTAATAAAAGTACACATGACAAACTAATTTATATAATACACAAAGTGTGGTTATGCTAGCCTCCCAAATATTTTGTTTGATAGTGATTATGAATAGACTCTATAACACTTATTGGTTTTCGCTACCACTTGCCAATAGCTCCCCAACTCATCATCTTTTGGTTAACGATTCCTTATTATTGATCTTAGTAAAATTTGTTATAATGTTTTCCTACTTAGTCATGTTTAGACCAATCTATTTTTTATCTTTTATAGGTAGACTTGAAGGTCATATCGATGTGGGTGACACTTAAGGAGCTTGAAGTAATAGTTCTCTAGGTTGCATGCATGTCTTAGACATATAAATTTTCAATTGATGAGATTTTCGTTTTTATGTGGATCTTAATGTTAGTTTAGTCATAATTTTTTGGCACACATTACACACATCACATACAATTAATATTCATATAAAATTCAGTTGATCTATATTTCCTGTAGCTCTCACACACACATTGCACACATAACTACACCCTTTGAAATTTTTGGTGTGTAATACAAAAACCACACAAAACTGCACAATGCTCACATTCTACCTTCATGTGTGTATGCCACAGTTGGCATAAGATCTAACTACCTATGCCAACCTCATAAAAAATATAGTTTAGTTATGCTAGTTTTCTGATAAGTATCACACGAGTTGTTACATGTTCTCCACATGGCTTAGGGTGCACATGATAGAAATTTGTTATTACTTAACTTGGAATATTTCTTACATGTTAGTCTCTTTAAAAATATATAATGTAAAGAGTTAGCTTTCTTGGGTATTTATACATACGATAAATTAGTTTCCTTTCTTCTTTATAGAGGTTTTCTTTTCCTAATAACTTAATAAACAAGGTTATTCATACCATGTTATTTTTTATATACATGAGTGTTAGAACTAAAATAATTGAAACATAAATACATCCTTAGATTTATAGAAGTTTATATGGGTGTTGGAACCCTAAATAATTGAAACATAGGTACACCCCAAGATTTATAGAAGCTTATAACTCAGTACTACATACTAGAATCAAACCCGTGACTTGGGATTACTAGGTCAAGACCTGTACCACTAGACCAACACCTCATTGTTTATTTTTTATACAAAGGCATGTGATTTACCTTTTTTAAGTTATAAGTTTAATTTCAATAGGCCACTCCTTAATGCCTTTTAATTTTCATATTAAAGTATGTGTCTTGCATTTTACAAGAGTGTTAGCCTAGTGGTATGGGTATTGGCCTAGTAATCCCAAGTTATGGATTTCATTCTACTAGGTAGCAATGAGTTATAAACTTCTATAAATCTTGGGGTGTGCCTATGTTTCAATTATCTTGGATTCCAATACCCCACAAGTTTAATGCCAATAAGCCACTATTGAAATATACACATTATATGGAAAAATGTTGAAACTCAATTGGTTAGAGTCTTAGATGTAATGAAAATTATTTTATTTTAAAGTCAAATAAATATATTTGATCATTTTAACAAAATCAATATCCATTGCTTTTCCAATTAGAGAAATTAAAGTTACATGGGTTAAGTAAACAAGTCTAGATCTTTGGAACAATAAACATATCAGAACGTGCATGCAATGGATGGAGGATTTGATGGTCTTAGATATAATTCAAACTAGTTTTAGTTTCAATACAACACATATTTTAATTTGTCACTTTAACAAAGGCACCATGTATGACCTTTCTAATTGAAGAAGTTGAAATCACATGCATCATCATTGTAAATGCTAGGTTAAGAAAACAAGCTTAAAGCTTTCAAATAATAAAATTTTTACAAGATGAGCCTACGTGGTACCTGTAAATTATGCGTTCTTCTTCTTTTCTAGATATGCTTACCCTCTATTTTAAACGAACTTTATGATGTTGTGCATGATTATTTTTTGGTTTTTGGTTTCGATGCCCTATTGGAATGCTTAGGGATTTTTGATTAGTTAGAAATGGGGTTGGGATTTGATGAGTCATGTTTTGTAGGGCTCTAATATTAGATATCCGATATTGAAGCCACATTATCAGGTATCTGATATTGGGGCACAACCTTTGATGTCAGGGATTTGATATCATCCCTTTTGTGCTAGCCTATAAATACAACACTTAGGTGTACAATTGGGGTATATATTCATATAGATTTTAGAAGTAGCCATAGAGAAGTTTTGTTAGTTTTTTTTCAATGCATGTTTGCAGTGTGATGTTAAGTGATTGTGTGATATCCTTATTCAAGTGTGACGTACTTGGACACATTACATGTTCGGCAATAAAGATTGAGATTAGTTCCATCAATGCAACATCCACTTAGTTTTATTATTGTTTTTAATTACTTAAATCTCATTATTTTCCTTAATGTTTATCATTTATTACTCTTTATCATTTTTTGTCATTAAGCGAAATGAATACAACTAATTGAGAGCACTTAAGTGCAATTAGTTGGTAACCTAGTAGTGTTATTATTTGGTACACCCAGTAATGGTACACTTGGTAATCCCAACGCTAGTTACACAAAGTCCAAGGCATGTACGGATGGTTAGGAACAAATACTTATCACACGTAGGATAGTTTAGACTTTACTTCCCATTGTTAATTAGCTTAAATAATTGATTTATTTATTATCATTAGGAGTAGCATAAGGCAAAAACAACATCAATTATCATATGCCTCACTTTGGATTAAACCATACATGATAAAGCTCCCACTAGTCCAAGTGGGAAGATAGCAAACTATGATCAAGACATAACCATTTAGATGCCACAACTAGTTCCATCCATGGAATTCGACCGGGTCATGCATAAACACTTATGATTCATATGGTTGGACATAGGGGGCACCTCGTTGCTCATCATTAGCATCATTTCCAAGGATGGTGCAAGTTATGTAGATTAGTTATTGATGAATCTTGGTTTGCTAGGTGCTGATATCGGACCCTTGTTAACCAGGTGTTGATATCGGAGCCTTGTTATCTGATGAGTCTTGATATCAAACCCTTGTTATCGGACCCCTGATATCGGGGTTGTGTTAACTAGGCTGTGTATACAGGGCCCCGTATATGCGATCGCATTGACGCAGCCCCATTGACGCATCCACCCATGTGTCAACGCAGCCCCGTTTACACAAAGTCTATTTTTAGCTATAAATAAGCGCGCACCCGCTACACTTAGGCATCTTTTGGGTTAATTGTAGGGAAGCTCTTATAGTTTGTTTTCATAGGAGTTAGACTATTTTCCCAAGTGCATGCCTACAGTGTGATGCTTGTAATTGTGCGGCACCTTTATTCGAGTGTGACGTACTTGGACACGCACATGATTGGAAATAAAGATCGAGATTACTTCATCATTGCAGCATTCACTTAGTTTTAACTGTTTATTTGTTATTGTTAATTATTATTGCTATTTATTATTTTCTTAGTTAATATTTCTTTATCATCATTTACTATTCCTGTTGTTAAATGGGGAATGAGTACGACTTAATCAAGAGCATTTAAGTGTGATTACTTGGTAACCCAGTAGTGTACCTAGGATCTACGCTTGGTAATCCTAGTAGTAGCCATGCACGAGGTCCAAGATGTGTACGGATGATTAAGGAATGAATGCTCATCACACTTAGGCTAGCTTAGACTTCATTTCCTATTGCTCATTAGTTTAATCAAGATTATGTTCCATTGTCTCTAGGAGTAGCACTAGTTTAGGATCACATCATATGCCTCACTCTAGACTAAACCATACGTGACAAAGCAAATACTAGTCCAGGTGGGAAGATAGCAAACTGCGATCAACGTGTAACTATCTAGATACCATAAGTAGCCTATCCACAGAGTTTGACCAAATTGTGCGTGAACGTTCGTATTCATATGGTTGAGTGTAGGGGTACCTCACCACTCATCATTGGCGCCGTTGCTGGGGACAGTGTTAGTTATCTAGATTAGTTATATCATATAAGGTCGTTGTGTAGGAATTAACGATGTATCTTTTAGGAAGAAATAATTACAAAAAGTCACATACAAATTCACACACAATTGCACAACCATGCCTCTCCTACAAGACTATGATAATGTCACATCTAGTTAGGCAATTCATTCGAGAACCAACGAATTATATGACAATGAAGATTGGAGTACACAATCTGAGGTGGGGGTTTCTTATAAACATAAATGAAGGTAGCATCATCCCAACGCATACAAGAATAACTTACTCGATGATGATGAACCCCTACTAGTCACTACAAGCCTAACA
>MNCI01002349.1:23693-36660 GCA_015680685.1 Gnetum montanum
CCCCAACGATACTCAAAGACTCTCATCATCCAACTCTGGCACCTCTAGTGAGGATGAGACATCCCATAGAATGAGGAGGCCTAAAAGGCGTAGGACCTTCTCAATAACTAACAAGAACTTACTTGGGGATGATTGGAAGACTTACAAAAGTCATAACAAGTTTTGCAGTTCCTTCTCTTCCTCTACTCCTTCAACGTTAGATTGTGACATGGATGACTATCTTTCAAGGGATCGGTGTGGAACTAAAAATCGAGCTCACAAAGAAAATCAAGAACGCCAACATGAATAGGGGCAACATCATCCCAACTCACAAACTCACAACCTACTTAGTGATGATAAGCCCCTGTTGGCCACTAAGAGCCTAATGCCTATACAAGAGGCTATTCAAATATCCTATAGGCATCACAAAGAAAGTTGTCTACCTAGGCTTAATTTAAATATCCTGCAGTGGTGTGCTCGAAGTTTTAGGTGTACTGGGTGTATAAGGGGTGTAACTGAGTAGGGTATGTTGAGGAATAGATGGAAAATGTAACGGGAAATGGGGATGTACTAGTGAATGGCTTGATTAACCTGGTTATGTGTGTTAGGAACAATATGGTACCTTGCTGCTGTGACGAAGTGCATTCTTGTACGAACACCGCTGAGTGTCATCCTGCAAACATAACTCCAAGAAGACAAGAAAACCATGAGTGAATGAGTAATATATTTGAATAGCAACTGATGAAACAAAGGCACTAGATGAGATTTTAGGCACTAAATATGCATGGCAGCAATGTTGTGAAGATCAACTCCTGATGAGTGAGGCAACGACTATGATGAAGTTTGAATGCAGCTACTGATCGGGAGGCTAGAGATGAAGCTGCCAGTTTATAGTCGTAGCAGACTGTCGTGGGTTAGTTTTATGTCATAACCCATTGGACGTTGCCAGTTTAGCGTTGTAATGGATGGTGCATTGCTAGTTTATAGTCTTGGTGGACTGTGGAGAGACAAACCAGTTTATAGTCTTAGCGGACTCCAGCGAACGAAATTGTGGCAGTTTAATGTCATACTGGATAAGTGCTAGTTTATTGTCATTGCGGACGTTCTGTGGTATTAGTTTACCGTCATGATTCTAGGATGATCTGTGGTATCAATTTACCATCATGATTCTAGGACAATTTGTGGTATCAGTTTACCATCATGATTCTAGGACATTCTGTGGTATCAAAGTACCATCATGATTCCAGGACGAAGGCATACCTGAGATGTTTAGACATGACATGGTTTGAGGTATAGGTGGTTCGTTGGATGAGCAAGCTCATTACCATTCATGTTAGCTAGCTTAAATGCTCTATTGTCATATGCTTTGGTGACCAAATAGGGCCCTTCCAAGTTTGCTGCGAACTTGTCCACATGTTCACGGACTACCTTAAGTATGAGGTCACCTTCTTTGATCGAATGTCATGTTGATGGCGGTGTCATTGTTGTTTCTAGTACCATTCAATCTGATCAAGCACACGCGTGCGTTCCTCCTCCACCAAGTCCAAGTCAATGATGCACAAATCATTGCTTTGACTTTTGTCAAGGAGTCTGGAGAATGTGATCCTTAAAGATGGTACCTGTAACTCCAAAGGTAAAACAGCTTCAGAACCATAAACAAGGCTATATGGAGTTTTACCTGTGGACGTTCGATGTGTAGTGCGATAAGTCCATAACGCGTATACTAACTGTTCGTGCCATCTTTTCTTGCTTTAGGTAAGCATCTTCTTCAGCACCGAGATGACAATCTTGTTCATGGCTTCTGCTTGTCCGTTGCTCTGAGGGTAATATGGGGACGAGAATGAATGGTTAATGCCTAAGTTGTCGTAGAAGGTTTTTGTTTCAACACTGCTAAATTATGGTCCGTTATCAGTAATGATGGTCATCAGGATGCCAAAGCGGGTCACGATGTTTTCCAGGATAAAGCTACATACTTGTTTTGATGCAATTTTTTTGAGGAGGATAGCTTCCACCCAATTCGTGAAATATTGAGTTGCGGTTATGATGAAGCTATGCCCCACTAAAGATGGGGGAGTTATTGGTCCGATGATGTCCAACCCCATTTCTGGAAAGGCCATGTGATTTGAGCTGTATGCAATTCATTGGGTGGGACATGTATGAGATTACCATGCTTTTGACATGTATCACACATTTTGATCTTGGAGACACAGTCGTACTCCATGTGTGGCCAATAGTACCCTAAATGCCTTATTTTGGTTGCCATTGCTTTGGGTGCTATGTGCCCTCCGCAGAGTCCTTCATGTACTTGCTCCACGATGGTCTGGCCATCAGTGCTACTAACGCACATTAACAGGATACCTTCATAGGATCTACGATACAACGTGTCACCTACTAATGCATACTGTCGAGAACGTTTTCGTACTGTGTCCTTTTGCGCATTTGTTAGATGTCGCGGTGTTTCGTTGTGTAGAAGATACTCTTTTATGTCATCATACCATTCTACTGTGTGTGTTGTACTAACTGATGTAATCGGTAATTCATCAGGAGTATCAGTTATGGGTTTAACACAACTGATTATAGAACTAGGCAATGTGTGGAACATGTTTGGCACTAAGTTTAGGGCTAACGTAGCTAGTGCATCTGCAATGGTGTTATCATTTCTGGAAACATGGTGTACATCTATGTTTTCGAATCACTTCAACAAATGCTTAGTCAAATCACAATATGGTTGTAAGTGCTATGCTTTGCATGCGTAAACGTCCGTGACTTGATTTAGAACTAACTGTGAGTCACCTCTAACTACAAGTCGTGTGATGTCGGAAGCTAGTGCTGCTATGAGACCTCTAAGGAGGCCTTCATACTCTACTACATTGTTGGTACAGTGAAAATTGAAATGATAAGCAAAGGGTTGGATCTCCTTGGAGGGATAGGTGATGACGGCGATGACACTTCCCCCTCGGGAGGTGGATGCTTCATCAAAATTCAAAATAACATTGTAGTTATCAGGCACTATGTCTATTGCACTTACATTTTCATCTGGGAACTTTGGATCTATTATCGCTTGATCATGCATTGGTGATGTAGTCATTTGAGTTGCTATAGCTTGACCCTTAACTGATGACTGTGCTATGTAGTGTAGGTCAAACTTAGATATCATGGCTTTCCAGCGAGCTATCTTACTTGATTCGTAGAGGTTGCCTGTGACGTCTCTAAGCACATTATCCTTGCAGATTATATTGACTTGGTTGTGGAAGAGATAATGTTGCCATTTCTTCAAGGAAAAGGTAAGGGCTAAACATGACCTCTCCACCTTGTTGTACTTCTTTTCATGGGCTACTAATGCATGACTTAAATAATAAACAGGGACTTCAGTTCCATCATCTTGTTTCTGGCAAAGCATGGACACGATTGATGAGTCAGATGTGGTGAGATAAATGTAGAAAGGTTTATCGTTTTGAGGTAGATAGATTGTCGATAATTGAGTCAGTGTCATTTTAATGTTGTCAAATGCTTCTCGGCACTGTGAAGTCCATTCAAAATGGACATTCTTACGTAGTAAGTGGTTTATAGGTTTCAACTTGTCCGTTAATTTTTCTATGAAATGCCTGATGAACTATAGTCTACCTTGTAGACCTCGGAGTTCGGTAAGGTTGCTTGGTGGTTTCAAATTGGTGATAACCTTAACCTTGTCCGGATCTACTTGTATTCCTATTTCTGATACTACGAAGCCTAGTATTTTGCTCGTTTTTACCCCAAAGACACATTTCTTTGGGTTGTGCCTAAGTTCATATTTTAGACAACATTTCAAAACCAAATCTAAGTCTTGTATGTGCTGCTCTGGTGTTTTTGATTTAACTGTGATGTCATCCACATAATCATTGAGCGAATGAAGTATGTAATCACTAAAAATGAATGTCATTGCTCTTTGATATGTGGCACCGGTGTTCTTCAAGCCGAATGGCATCATTGTATAACAAAAGGTACCCCATGGTGTCATGAAGGTCATCCTGAGCTGATGTTCCAGGTTAATCTGTATCTGGTTATATCTTGAAAAGCCATCCATAAAAGACAACAGAGTGTGCCCTGCAATTGAGTCAACAAGTTGATCAATGCTAGGTAGTAGGAAGTCATCCTTTATGGTTGCAATGTTGAGGTCCCTAAAGTCTATGCATAGGTGAATGCTTCCGTTCTTCTTTGGGACTATAACCATGTTGGATACCCAGTCAGTGTAGTCAATAGCCTGAATGAAACCAGCTTGATAAAGCTTAGTAATCTCATTGCGAACTACTAATGCTACCTCAGGTTTGACCTTGCATGCTCTCTGGTTCACTGGTCTTAACTTGGGATCAAGTATAATGTTGTGTTGGACAATGCGAGGATCTAGTCCAGGCATGTCATTGTAAGACCAAGCAAATGCTTTCATGTTTTCTTGAAGCACGTGTTCCATGTCCTTGGCAAGTTGAGGTTGTAATAGTGAGCTCAATTTTAATACCTTAACTTCATCGTTAGGCATAGTTATGGGGGTTTCAGTTAAAAGGTATTCAATGATGCTATTAGCTTCTATGTCCAGAGATTTTGTCATACCTTCATAGCTATCTAATGTTTGTTGCATTGAGGCTACAAACATGTCGTCTGTTGATGGACCTAAGTCGATAGAATTTATGTTGATTTCTCTCGTGATCTTTCCGTATGGCCCATCGGTGGTCAATGGTGTGAATAGATGCTTGCAATCCATCGCGCTTGCTCCTACCAATAAACAGGGAGCAAAGTGAGCTAGGGGGGTTGTTATGCTCTCCAAGCAATGTAAATCATGTGTACGTTTGGCAGTGACTAAGGTATGTGGTGGTAATTTATTATCATACCTAGATGCATGGTAGTTTAAGGCCTTACCGGGCCGATTGTGGTAGTTTGATTACGATTTCTAATTGATTATGCTATTTGTAACTGTTACTGAGTGTGAGATTGTGAAACGAAGAGTGTGTATTGAGGTGTTCAGTTTGGGCAATAGGAGTTGCTTTGTAAGGAAAGATTTCATGTTGGTAATGCTACATAGTTATCTTTACTTTTGTTTATATGTATTTGTATTTTAGTTAATTCCTATGTTTATTGAGTAAAATATCCAAGGCGTCGATTTCCTAGAGGGTGAGGCAGCGTGTGCCACGTGGAGACGTATAAAGCATGATGTTGCAAGCATAAACTTCAGCGTAAACCTCAAAATCCCTGCGTGCACCCAGAGCTCAACATGAATATATGCTTGGCATAAAATCGAGCACAACGTACACGGAGGTGAATATCTGGTGGTACAGGCAGGGACAGACATAGATACAGTGCAGAGGTGGCGGCAAGGGTGGCATAGGTCAGAGCACGACGAGTCCAACGAGAGAGTTAAGCATATAAGCTCTTGAGAGCTTTCAATGTGTAGAGGGTTGAAACTCTTTCAACGTGCAGGGAGGATGAAACCTTGAGTGTGAACATAGCGTTCAGCATGAACGCAGGGTTGAAACCCTAGCGTGCAAGACTTAGCGTGAACATAGGGTTCAAAGGGAACACAGCATGCAGAGATGGGAAATGATAAACAAGTGAAGGGCTAGGGATGGAAGGAGCCTATCTTGACCTTCGCGGAGGAGAGCGAGGTGATGCTCCGGTGCCTGCCCAAACCCATGATCCCATCATGGTCTGGAGCAATGTGCTGGTAGGCCCTGATCCTCTGTTAAACTTTGTATTTTCGCTTGCTATTTTCGTTATTTCACGCTTAATTTCTCCTTTATATTTCATCGCATAGCATGAGGCCTGGCCTATTTTTGTAGTATAGATGTTAGCGTGTAGGAAAATGTTCATGTTTGGGAATTTTTGGTTGTATGTTCCGGATATAGGACAGGTCTAAAATGCTCAGCGTGTGGGGTTTGTGTACCCACATTCCAGCGTGCAGCATGCAGGGTCTGCATGCTGAGCTTTCCAGCATGCAGGGTCTGCACGCTAAGCATGAAACTTGGGAACTTTTCTAAGTGTTGGCCCCCAGTGGAGAACCTTATTTTTGCATATCTTATTAACCCTGGTTCTTGAATACTTGTAGGGATCCCAAACCTTTGCTCCTGGTGGTGGAGCTTGTTGGAGTTCTAACATGGTTTGGGTCAATTGATTTTGACGAGCCAGTTCCTGATATGATCATTGATCACAATGGGATATGGTTCAGAGAAGGGGCCTGCGAATTCCTGGCTTTCATTTTAGAAAAATTCAACGTGGTAATATGGTCACATCTAAGTGAACAATTAGCACTGAGCATGCTTGCGACTATGTTACCAGGATCCTCAAATGGCATTGTGGCTTTCATGGTGGACATCGACAAGGGATTGCTTACGATTGAGGATGGTCCCTCTGGAGGACCTAGATCTAACCGTCCGTTATCGCGTATATGGGACCTATTATCACACGGCTCTCACGACATCAACAACACTTTATTCATGGTTGTTCGTGTGCACACCTTATTCCAGAATCCTCCTGGAATGGTGTACCGGGTAGAGAGGTAAGGTTGTTTAATTTACTGTTTCTATTCTAATGCTTAGTGGTTCAGGTTTTGACTATCGTTCCTTTGCAGGCCCCAATTTGACAAAGAAGGAGTATGTGTAGGTGATGATGGACTTTCATTGACTCATACCGCCTTAGAGACTTTCATGGTGGGTCCCACTCTCCATGGTGCCATGTTAGCCTAGACTAAGGATGCGATTGTTCATTTTCACAAAAGATACTCTAGGGCACTTGCACAATGTGAGGCTCGGGGGTGGCTGCATGGGGATTGGTCCCGTAATGGCCCAGTTTTCTCATGTGATGCTGATTTGTCTTCTAATGATCCCAATCCATTATCCGACAGTAAGTAATAGTATTTCTAATGCTTAATGTTTGTTTGTTCTGCTACATCGTTGGCTATATTGACTCCATCGATACCCTGTGCATACAGTGGATGTCCCCCCTGGTGGAGTCACCATCACAACCGGGCGGATCGAGGGCACTTTTGCCATGAAATTCGGGGAGATCAGCAATGCACAACGATGGCTGCATGAGAAGGCACCGCCACATATTATCAGTTGTCTGTGCGACACTGGCCTCATGGAGTTATTTACGGCCCCAAGTCCTGATGTCTCTGTAACCGAGATGATTGCGATCATTGATTCTTTCAACGAAGCGGTTACTTACTATAGTACTCGCATCAAGGGAATCAAAGTAGCCTTCCATTTTTCAGTGGAGTTCTTTTCAGACTTCTTTGGTGTACCAGCAGCTGGGACTAAAGTGATTTTGGATAGAGCGCAGAAGGAGATCCATGTGGTTCATGAATTGGAGGACTATTTGGGTGTTCTTAAATATGCTAAGGGATTCCCTATGCAGGGACAATCAAAAGTAACTGAAGTCAATGAATTGTACCCCCTGTTTAGAGCATGAGTGTTTCCAAAGTCCCTATCCCAAGTGAAGAATTTTGGGGTAGAATCTGTGTGCATCATGCGCACGATTCTGGAGACTGGGGTACGTTATAATTGGGTGCAGTTTTTACTTTCAGGTTTCCATGGGGAGATAGTGAGGTTGCGTTCGAACATTGAGGTGTAGTCCCATTTCACCTTTGCATTCTTCACCGGTTACTTGCCCTGACTGGCTGAATTTCTAGTTTTTTGCGTGGATAACAAGTACGTGTTAAAGGAACATGGGCAACTGTCTTGCCCATGGATTTGTCGCTTATTTGAGGTGAAAAAATCCAAAGATGCTCCTGAGGGAATTGAAAAATCAATTTCTGTTACAACGGAGGGATCATCTGACCATTCAATTCATACGCTTAACAGCATAGGGTTGGAACCAGGTGATGTGCCCTATACTACTAGAAGAGTCAACCGAGTAATCAAGGAAATAGTCAGGAAGGCAAAATCCAAGGTTTAACAACCTAAGCGCTCTAGAGAAGTGGCTCTAGCTATAGATGAACCCAAGGTGAAACGCATACAGTTTAAAATGCCAGTCTGGGGTAAGTAAGCCTAGTTCACTTATTTATCCTTGTTTTATTATCATTATTATTATTTTTATTTTATTTGATTTTTTTGGCCATTTATACAAAGCTATCATACTCCTGAATGTCATTTATTTAATGCTACGCTTATGAATGTCATCAGAGCCCACTCCTAAAGTAAGAAAGGAGGTGTTGACGCTGATTGTCGAGGAGGAGGAAGTCCCAACAAATTTGGATGAGGAGGATGAAGCGGGCAACGACAAGATGGAAGTCCCTACCCCTCTGAGGGAAGAAGCAAAAGAGCAGGAGGGAGACACCATAGAAAAGGGTTACATTGATATTCAGGATGAAGTTGATGAGATGTTTGATGTTTTCTTCGGAGGAAGGTTAGACCTTGGTGATCCCCTGAATCCGAAAGAGAACAAAGATTTCGGTATGTTCTCCTTATTATGTTTATTTGGCTCTTAAATTGTTCTTTCTATTATTTAGAGTTTTGATTTTATGTTTCTGCTACTACTAGGAGAAAATGTTGAAATTAGGACTATTCCTAATGTCTGTTTGGAAATACTTATGATGAAGACTCCAATGGGAACGACCACCGAAGTTGACGCATCTCCTACAAATGAACCATTTACTTGGATTGAGATGCCAAGTAAGATGGATTTTGTCCTTGGTATTGTTGATGAGGTAGTTGATTGCATCCAACAAGCTCATCCTAAAATAGGTACATATGTCTTAAGCGTTTTGAGTCCTTCAGTTTTCACATCTGTTTCCAC
Organism: Gnetum montanum; assembly: GCA_015680685.1. Lineage (NCBI taxonomy): Eukaryota > Viridiplantae > Streptophyta > Gnetopsida > Gnetales > Gnetaceae > Gnetum > Gnetum montanum. The sequence goes on from MNCI01002349.1 coordinate 32,433, forward strand.
TGTCCGATGTCTAATGCATGTTCTTCTCACGTGGATAGGGACTAAGCTGAAGTGGGATCCATCTGAGGCCACTTGCATTGATAGTTTTCCCACACTACCATCAGAGATTGAGCAAGTGCCAAGACAGATCTATGATGAAGTGGCAGAGTGTGTTGTGCAGAATGCCAAGTCTCTTTGGGCCTGTAGGCGTTCCATCGAGAAACTATGGTTGGAAATTCAGGCGGGGGAAAAGGAGGTTGCAAGGCTAACAGCAGAACAAGATGATTTTAAGTTGTGCTATGAGTTTGCCTCGGCAAGGTTGATGGGTGATCGTTCTTGGCGAACCTCTGAGATTACTTATACTAGGTATTGGAATTTATTGAATTACCAAGTAACTATGATTCGGGAGCTAGCAGAATGGAAGGCACAAATTGATTTGCCAAATCTCAAATGTCAAGATTGGAAAGCTTTCGTGTCTAAGGTGTGGAAATCGAGTCAAGATGAGAAGACGCACAAGTATCATTATAAAAAAATCATTAAAGGAGCAATCCATAGAGAAGCGTCAGCTGGAAATTTTTGTAGAGGGTTTAGGCCTACGATCTTCATTTGACGCGTTCGCTAAGCACACTGTGGTAGATATGGAGTCTCCCAAGAGGGTCATCACTACAGCTTCTGGGGAGGTTTCTGTGGGCAAGTTTCCTCTTAAATGCCACACTTGGTCTGCGGTGGACAAAGGGAAGGCCTTAGGCAACATTGATCTGGGTCTTGATGGAATCGACTGGGCAAGTATCCCTAAGGAGGAAATCCTTCGTCGGCTGGAGTTTGGTCTACGAGGATCTTCTCCGGTAAGTTGTTTAGATTTGTCAATTTTGCGTATTAGTTTTTAGCAGAAAATGTTGTCTTTCTTTGTTAATTATTTTCTTTTACCTTTTACAGAATCGCGAGGATGACGGTGGCCAGGAAGGTGGCCCTAATGGAGTGGGGCAAGATGATGCGGAGGAGCCTGAAGATCAAGCTCCTCCTGGATTTGATGCCTAGTTTCGATTTGATGTTTTTGTTGTTAGAATAATTATGTATATGATCTATGACTTATGTGGAGACATTGTGCTAAGTTGTAATTTGACTTTGATACATTTATACAAGTTTTTGGTTGATTTTTCTGTTATTCATTTTTTTTGTTTGAATTTTGAGTTTGTTTGAACACTGATAAGCATAGATTTGAAGTGAAAATATTTTTGTTCTTTTGGCTGTTTAAATGCAAACACGATGCAACAGTGTAAAATGTTTTTGTTTATTTTTTAGTTTAAGTGTAATGCACGAAGTAGGAATGTAATTGTAATTGAAGCATAATCGTGTAAAAGGGGAATGTGAAGGAGAACTGTAACTGATAACGCAACAATGTAGGCGTAAATTTGAATAGTGAACTTGAATTGAGAGAAAACAAATGTAAGAAAATGGTCTAGTTTAAGGCCATTTCAGGCCCTGTGCACATGTGTGTCAGTTTAAAGTCATGACGGACTATAGTCTTGATGTTCTATTTAAGGCCATTTTGGGCCCCATGCACTAGTTTAAGGCCATTTCAGGCCATGTGTAGACAAGAGAAGTTTCAAGTGATATTGGTGGATTTCTTGGTAAATCGGCCATTTCTGGCCGTGACTAGTTTTATGTCGTTGCGGACATGTGATAGTTTAACATCATTTCGGATGATGAATTCAGTTTAACGTTTTAGCAATTTTTTGATTTTTCTTAATTTAACGTTAGGAGTGACGCTGGTAGGTATGATTCTGTACTCAACGTCCCCTTCGCTGATCACGTTGAACGGTAATTTAGCCCAAGGGATGTTTGATGGAACAGGCTCTATTTTGGCATCTTCTAGTGTTTCCATATGTACAGTAGTTTCTAAGTTTGTTATAGTTTCTAGGTTAGGCGGTGTATGTATAGTTTCAGGTTCGGGTGTTTCTATGTTGGGTGAAGTTCCTTTTACGTATGATGGATCATTGTTTCCTACTTGCATGTAACTTTCTTTTTCCTTTGTGTCACCATGTTTAAGCTCTTCAAACTTAACCTCCAAGCTTTTGTTTTTATTCGTATGTGACGAGATGGTAGGTATGGAATGATTTCACCACCTTCATAAGGCAGGTGGATCTCTTGGTGTATGGGGGAAGAGACTGCTTTGAGTTGGGCCAGCCAGGGTCTTCCTAATATTAAATTGAACCCTGGCATTTCATCGATGACAACAAAGTCAGCAGACATGGGGAAACGATCCCTTGCTATAAAGTCCAAAGTTATTGTGCCTTTTACTACTACGCGTGTGTGCTGACCGAAATCGTCGGTGCGAGGCTGGAACATGACGAGCACCGAAGGGGATGCGGATGAGCACAGTTGACCCTGCCTCCGCTTGAGGGCGAGCTGGAAAGGACGAAGGCAGAGTGCCTCGATGGTCCGCACGCGGATCAGACGAGGACTTCCCCGAGCGCCGCCGAAGCGTTATACGCTGGGTTATACGTAAACAGGGCGTGAGCAACGGATCGGGCGTACACGGCGTAAACAACGTAAACAGAAGTGACTAGCGTGGGCGTGTGAATGTGACAGCGTAAACTGAAATGTGCACAGCGTGAGAGTACAGGCGTGACAGCGTAAACAGTGAAATGAACAAAGCGTGAGCGTGCAGGCGTGACAGCGTAAACAGTGAAATGAACACAGCGTGAGCGTGCAGGCGTGACAGCGTAAACCGTGAAAATATGCGGGGCGTAGAACGGCGTGAACAGTGCGAAATTAGCATAAAACTGTAAGAAGAACTTGCTGTGAACGCAAACAATAAATTATGGAATTATAGTTTTGTGCACCGGTCTAACGCAGTTGTGTGGGGGACACAAGGCGGACGTAAAGCCCCGGTGAACGGACGGATGCAGGTGGCGGACACGGTGGGCGAGGCGTGGACTGAGTTCAGCATGCAGCGTACAGCATGGAGCGTGTAGTGTGCGGCGTGCAGCGTGCGGCGTGGGAGTAGAGGGTTTCAGCAGCGTGATTGCTCTGTCTCGGCTCTCTGGTGAACTTTTTTCGCGGCCCCTGTAAATATGGAACGACGGGCTATTTATAGAGGTAGGGTTACCGGGAATATCGGACTGAACGACACGTGGCGTATAGACCGGGCGTTACAATTTGGAAACTCAGGATACGCTGGGCGTATACATTACAAGCTGGCGTGTACACTGGGCGTACACGCTGGGCGTACACGCTGGGCGTAAACATTACGTGCTGGCGTGTACGCTGGGCGTATACGCTGGGGCGTACATGCTGGGCGTAGACGCCGACAGATTGTCCACTTGCTTCAATCCTTGCTCTCTGGCGTAACCTTTATGTTGCCCTTGGAAACCCCGTCGTCGAGCGTCCCTGCCGTACGCTGGGCGTGAACGCTGGGCGTGTACGCTGGGCGTGAACGCTGGGCGTGTATGCTGGGCGTGAACGCTGGGCGTGCACTTAGACGATTTTTGTGGTGTTTCATTGGCCCCTCTTTGTTGGCGCTTGGAGGAATTGACCCGAGAAGCGTCGACAAAGAAGCGCAAAACACCGCAAGCAGCATGATAAAGCCTTATTCCCTATCATCTGGTCAGACCTCATCGTACTGTGTTCGATGGTAAATGGGATTTGAAAGGGTGAGATTGGGAACTGATGAGAAGGGCGGGACCATGGTGATCGGTCGCTGTCCGTGGGCTCATTCCGAAAAGGGAGATATTTAGGTATGTGGCATGCCGGTCCTTGTTGATAGCCATCTTTTGACAGACTCGGAATTCAAGTATGCCGTGTGTGCTCTTTGGCGGAACGATGCTCCTAATGGTTTCTTAGGAGAACTAATTATCATTACCAAAGCCACGGGGTTATATTTTGCATTTTTTGGGGGAACAGTCCCCTTCTTTGGGGAGACCGTTGGCGGAGAGCCAAAACCATGTGGTGGTATTCTTTGGATGGGTGTTTTTTTTTTTTTTTTTTTTTGAGATTTGGTCTTGTATTCATGTACGAATCTTATGTCGCGTGTGTTCCGATTGCTGGAACGTTTCGCAGCATGCGATGGTTTGATAGACAGATATCAGGTTTTCGGGGAGTGGGAATGTGCGGGTCAAGAATTCGATTTAGCCTTGCCAGGTGAACAAATGGACCTTGGCTCATCTTGCTACTTACGATGAAGCGCAACCTCGTACGAGAACTCCTGGGCGTCATCCTGCAAAGGCAACTTCAAAGAGACAAAAAA
>MNCI01002351.1:0-92874 GCA_015680685.1 Gnetum montanum
GGCTAGGTTGTGATTATGATGGATGAATTTTGATAATAGTATTAGCGGGAAGGCTAAAAAATATGGTGGAATAGATAAGTAGTCCATTAAATTTGCAAAAGTTCAAAAGCAAGGAAATGCTTAAAGAGTGTTTAAGAATTCACAACAGTAAATATAAAAGGTTTCATTGAAAAATGTTGTGAATATGTGCACAACTGGATGTCATTGATAAGGTAAAAAAAAAGGATTTTATTGTAAGAGTATCTAAGGATAAAGAACTTAACTAACCAAACCAAAAGATATGCAAGTGCGTCCTTTCCAAAGTAGACACATGCCTTTTATTACCCTTGCATAACATCAAATTGAGGAGTCTATGAGCCGTGTATATGATTAATGGTTACAAAAGGTTAAGTACAAAAACCTGGAAGAAGCTACCTAATAATTTTGACACATCAAACTAGGACATCAAACAAGAACATGAAATCAATAGTGAGGTGAGACATGAAAAGCATAGATGGATGAGAGAGAGTGTGGAATGGAGTTCTTGATTAAGGTTACATGAAGTCCCTTGTGAATTTTATGGTTAAATGACTTGATAAGATCCATCCTTAGTTTAGACCAAAACCAACCACATTCAGTGACTTTGCATTATCATTCTAAGACCAGTCCACCCCCTTGAGACACAAGAGTGCTTCTACAAAACAACCAACATTCCTTATTAGAGAAGAAAAGAGAAGGATGAAGTGAGGAAGGGCCTTAGTTAGAGGGGACCTTTAGGCATGGGTAACATGTCTTTCTAGGCCCATAACTAATGCTTGTAGCCTTTTTATTTTGTCTGAGTGTGCTTTGAATTCCCATCATTTTTTGCTTTTGTTTTTTTGAAATGGAAACCACACCATGTAAAGAATTATTCATTTATTGTGTCTAAGGGATGTTCTTTAAATTCCCATTGTTTGTTTGTTTTTTGATGAGAACCACATCATGAAAAGACTTATTCAACTTCCTTTTATTGGCCAACATGAAATGGTAAGAAATCCATGAAAACATTCATGCATCCAAGTAAGCAAAAAGGCATAAAGAGTACCAAATCCCCTTGAAATCACACCCTATTTAAATGTTTGAATCGTTTCCAAATCTAGAAACTACCAAAGCCACAAATTTTTCATAGTTTTGTTAATAAAAAAGGGACTTCTTATTTCCAAAACAAGGAAAACCATAGAGTTTGTGGATGGGTGAATGTTGTGGACTCACTACCTATTTTAGGAAGAAGAAACCATGTCCTAATTGTAGTGACCAACAACATTGATGGTTGGAACATTGAGGTTCATGGGCACACAACCTAACCCTAAATCTATATGAGGGTCTACTAGAGGTAGAGATGTGCCCTAAATAGTATTTTTGATCGAATAGGGACTTATTAGATGCAACTAGGGTGTAGTATGATTAGCTATGATGCTGACACAAAATGGTGCTAAGTGTTCAAGTAGTGTCAATGGTGTTAATGATGTCGATCATAGTCAAGATTTTTAATGAAAATCAGGATGTCAATGTATGGAGACCATTACCCAAATGTGGTTTTAGGTATGACTATGTGGTGAAATAGTGAAAAATGCAAACAAAGTGATAAAAATACAAAGAGAGAGAGACAGAGAAGTGGAACACCACCCCAAATGGGGTTCAATGTAGTTAACACCAAAAGGGATTAGAAGGTACATAGTGTACAACAGGTGTAGTGGACAGTGTAGTCATAGTCTTGGATGTGTCTAGCCATGAAGATTGGAATTCTACTAAGGTGCTTACATCTTTTGGGTTGACTGTTGTGGTGTACCATAGGCTGTGGTATTCTAGTGGACTACGGTTGGCTATGGTGATCTACAACTTCACCAATATGCCTTTGGTTCTCTCCCAAGAACTTCTTAGATTTTCTCTCACCAAGAGAATATCCAACCTTGAAATTTGCTAATGTTTAAATTTTTTCCAACCTTAAAAATGTTGAGGGCATTGGGTATTTATAGGCCTAAGGTTAGCATGAAATGCAAAAAGACTACCACATGGAAAAGGGGATGGTTGGGACTATGTTGTCACCCAACTACACTCTACACTAGGCTGGGTGATGATGTGCTCTACTATGCTCTATCGAATTCTACAAGAAAAAACTATGACTATGTTGCCAACCACATGTGCATGTCGAGAAAACTACAAGGTGCCTAAAAATGCCACTTTGGAGACTACGCTCTCCACTGTCTTGCATAGGGTCAAGCATAGGTACAATTTTAGGCCAAAAGGGGATACAAAAAGAAGCATTTTGATGACTACACTTGTCGAAGGTGAGTTCAAGCTAAGCTGAGTACTAGTGCTATGTTGTGGATGCCACTAGAGGCTATTCTTGTTGACTATGCTTGACTACGCTTTGGAATGGGGGAGAGCATAGTCCCACACTTAGAAATAATTTGTGAAACTTGGCATTCATACTAACTACACTCTTTGCTAGAGGCTAACTATGCTCTAGGGTAGTGGAGAACGTAGTCTCAACACTTGAAAAAAATTATAGAAAACCAACTTTTGTGCTAACTACACTCTCCTAAGGGTTAACTACACTCTGAAGTAGTGGAGAGTATAGCCCCAACACTTATAAAAATTTGTAGTTGTGATGCCATAGTTTAGATTTGGTGGTGTTTCACTAAATATTTATAACAAAATTCAATGCTAGAATCCAAACATCATCAATCAAATAATTGAATAGTACATACCACCATCAAGCAACGAATTACCACTATGCCTGGTACTTATTAACAAAAAGTTATAAAATCACACTAGAATAAAAGAAAATATAAAAGAAAGTGTAAAATATTCAAGAAATAGAAAATGTACTAAAGATGTTGTAAAAAAACTAAAAAAAGATTAAGAACATGAAACAAGAAAATGTAAAATGAAGAATGTGTAAACCAAAAAGGGTGAAAAAATAAGGAGCTACTTATATAGTTAGCATAGATGGCCATCTCTTCCATGACTGAGTTCAAAGGAGAAGATTCAAAATATTGAACGTGGTTATTCATCCATCAAGATGTTTATTATATTTGCTAGCTTATGCTTGTGGAAAGGTTTGACTTGTTGTATGTTAACCAATTGTTTCTTGTTTGGGCTCTTAGGTGTGTAGATCATCATGTTTCCAAAAGAAAAATTTTCATAAATTATATAGGGTCTTTTCCTCAATATTTAATGATTGTGATCGACATAGGAGGAAGGAAGCTAAATGTGCCTACCATAAAGATAAAGGCAAAGTTTCTATAGCAGAACAAGTTGCAGACTCTGATATAGAAGGAGATGATGAATGTGACATATGCCAATACGAACATCCTAAGGGGTGTTATCCCATAGTGTCACATTTACAAGAGTCTAGGGTGTATGTGTTGAATCCTCACTTGGCAAAGAGGCAAACACCCCAAAGGTTGCCTTACCCACAAGGAAATCCTAGGCATTTCCACCAATAGCAAGGATATTATCCAAGTGGAGTACCATCGCAACCTTATGAATATTTTCAACAATGGTAGCAACCACAATTGTGGGGGATGCCACCTCCAAGGTAGCAATACCCTTACCGACAGCCAGATCCCTATGGGTACTATGTCTAACAACCAGTCTCCACGTGGGACTCTTCTAGTCACATGAACTTTCAGAATTATTACCACCCCCAGGAATACTTTTGAGCATAGTCTTCATCACCTAGGGGGCAGAGCCCACATCTCTACTATCCTCCATCACCTTCTCCTACCATCCCTACTTAGCAACATCCCACTCAGCTACCACCTACTCCACCTATGCAAGGAGAAATACCACCACAGCCATAGCAACGTAATGTTATGAGGGTTGTCAACTTACAACCCACTCCTTAGCCAAGTGGGCTGGAAGTGAAGCCACAGAAACATCCCTTTTCTAGCCTAACAACCCAAACATACCCTCTCACACACCCATGGCTGGTGCCTCTAAACCTCCAATCACCTCCAACGTTCCACCCTTCTAGAATCCTTCAAATCAAACGCCCTCTAATGTACAGATCGTCATGCTCACATATGTTGTGATGGACTAGATAAAGGTAGGCCATCTTTCTCAAAAACTGACTAATTTGGGAAGCCCCCTCATCTATTTCAAGTGGCAGGAAATGAGCCATGTAAAGCTCTTCTAGATTCAGGGTCAAGAGTCAACTTGATTTCACATGACATGTACAAGACTTGGAACCTACCCCTATTAAAGAAGAGCAACATTTGGCTTGAGTTGGAAGACTAATCCATTACTGTTTTCTTAGGATTGGTGGAAGACATTGTGACCACCATTTGTGATCCTATCCTACCGAATTCCTTATCATTCATGTTAAGAATTGCAAGGGAAACTTTCCAATCATAATGGGACGAGCCTGGCTGAGCATAGTGAATGCAAGATTAGGACTCCGAGATCTTTCCCTTGAAATTTAAAAGGAAAATCCTTTTGGAAAGATCGATAAAAAGTGCATTCCATGCATCGTGTACAGTGACTCTAGGTGCAATTGTGTGCAGCAGCTGTGGTCCACTAAGCGGACATCTATTCAAGCATGTAGTCGGTGTACCAAGGAATTGCAGGTTCAACAATGCCTGTACGCAATAGCCACAAATCAAGAAGACATCCAGTGGCTGACCATTGATCCTACTAGCAGCACTTCGTGCATGGAACCATATAAGGGGCTTTTACGTGCCTATGTAGAGATCATGGATGATGTGGAAAAGGTCCATCAACAAGCAGCACTTTATGTTGATGATCGTGATTATTGGAGAAAGTTACAAATCCCTAAAAATTTTAAATAGAAGCCCTTGGAACTCAAATCCTTACTGGCCCATTTATAATATGCATTTTTTCAGAATGGGAAGCTGGTGATTATCAATGCCACCCTTGCTCTTGAGAAAAAGAATAAGTTGCTAAAGGTGGTGAACAAATGGGAGGCTACTTTTGCATGGTCATATCTTGAATTGATGAGAGTTGATCTTAGGGTCTTCCAACATCGAATTTATATCAACCCCTCCATGAAGCCACAACGACAACCACAAAGGCGGTTGAACCTCAAATTGAAGCAGGTCATCAAAGATGAAATCGAGCAGTTGCTGAAAGTGGTTCATCTACTCCATTGCCAATAGCGAATGGGTTAGCCCACTCATTATTGTGCCAAAGAAGGATGGAAAATGGAGGGTCTGTATAGATTTCTGATTGCTCAACATGGCTACCTTCAAAGATCAATTCCTACACCCATTTGTGGACCAAGTGTTGGATACCATCACGGGGCATTGTTATTATAGCTTTTTGGATAGTTATAATGGCTATAACCAAATCCAAATTGCGCTAGAAGAATAGACCAAGACAACATTTACAAGTCCCTGGGGGACTTTTGCATACAAAAAGATGCCCTTTGGCTTGTGTAATGCGCCTACCAGTTTCCAATGCCTTGTCCTCAACATCTTCCAATAGAAAATTGGCAACGGGGTAGAAGTCTTCATGGATGACTTCTCTAGCTATGGAGCCATGTTTGATCAAGCCTTGGACCACCTTGAGAAATTTTTGAAAAGATGTGTGGAAACTAATCTATGGCTCAACTGGTAAAAGAGCCACTTAATGGTCCAAGAGGGCAATGTTCTAGGGCACCGTATTTTACAAGTAGGGATTAGTATGGATCCTAAAAAAATTAGCGTCATCCAAGGAATCATCAAGCAACCAAGCACTGTTCAGTCATTCCTTGGCCAAACTGGTTACTATCGGTGCCTCATTAAAAATTTCTCAAAGATCGCCAAGCCATTGGTGGAACTCAAAAAGAAAGATGCTCCGTTCCTATGGACCAGGGAATGTGAATCTGGATTCCTAACGCTTAAACAAAAACTTGTAGAAACTCAAATTCTATGGGCACCTGATTGGTCCAAACCCTTCCACATCATGACAAATGCATCCAACTATGTGTTGGGAGCTATGCTTACAAAGTGGGATGACTAGAATGCCCATAATATATTCACTGTGCAAGCCGTAGCATTGTGGGTGCTTAGCTTAACTACATCACCACCAAAAAATAGTTAATGGTGGTGGTGTTTACCTAGAAAAGTTCTAACACTATGTGCTCGGGTACAAGGTGTTTGTGCATACTGACCATAGTGTCATTTGGTTCTTCATGAACAAACCAACAGTGAGCCCCCGTATCATATGGTGATTGGTGATTCTTTAGGAATTCGACCTCACAATGGTAGACCAAAAGGGAACCAAGAATTTGGTTGCTGACCACTTTTCTCAGTTATGATGGGATGGCGTAGAAGAGGAGGAGCCACTCTCTGACAAATTTCCAGATGAACTTCTCTTTGCAAGAGCAATTGATAAGTAGATGCCCAAAGAATCACCTTGGTTCAGTCGCATCCTCACCTATCTCACAATCCAAGAATTGCCAAAGTAGTGAGATGATCAGTAGAAACAACAGTTTCTCCATAAGGGCAAGTGCTTCATGGAAATCAACAACCACCTTTATAAGGTATCTGCAGATGGCCTGCTTCGATGGTGCGTCCCTAATGACGATACATTGTGCGTCCTCCAAGATGCTCACAAGGGCCCTTTTAGGGGCCACTATGTTGGATGACACACAACCATTAAGATTCTGCTTGCAGGATATTACTAGCCTACAATTTTTAGGGATGCACAATGGTTCACCTACTCCTACGAATGATGTCAGAGAGATGGTGGGATGATTGCACAAATGGAGGAACCTCAACAATGGATCCACCCATTGGAGCCCTTTGACATTTGGGGCATCAACTTCATTGGTCCCATCACACCCATGCCCAAAGGAAAGACATACATCATCATCATTGTTGACTACTGCACAAAGTGCGTAGAGGTGGCAACTGTCATCAACTGTTCCTCAAATACCACCACACAGTTTATCCAATGGTAAATCATAAACAGTTTTGGAGTGCCACATGCACTCATCTCAGACAATGGAACACATTTCATGGGCATCACTTTTCATAAACTCATGCAACACTTGGGGGTTACTCATAAATTTACAACACCTTATCATCCCCAAGCCAATAGGCAAGCCAAATTCACCAATAGAGAGATTACCAAAATCCTCACTTGAACCATCAGTAAATATAAGAGGGACTGGAGCACCAAACTTAACAATGCCCTTTGGGCCTATCGCTCCACCTAGAAACTTCCTATAGGTTACTCCCCTTATGAGTTAGTGTATGGTAAGCTACCAAAACTTTCAATCTGGGCAGAAGTCCAAACACTATCTATAGCTAGTAACTTGGGCCTTGACATGCCACTAGCACAACATGAACAACTTATCAACTTAAGTGTGCTAGATGAGAATCGATTAGTGGCCCTATCATCAAATGAGATACACAAGGCCTACAATAAAATATGTCATGATCTTAGGATTCGAAAGGTAACATTTAGATGTGGAGATAAGGTACTCTACTAGAACCCCCCACATGTACTACAATGTACCAAGTTTCAAACATTGTGGTAGGGATCCTACATTGTCTCCAAAACCTTTTCATCTGGGGCCTTGCTTATACACAAAACTGAGGACCCATGAGAACACAGTTGGTCAATAGGCAATAATTAAAACCTTTCCATGAACTCCATCAAACCAGTGCTATCACCTTATCATCATAGGGACAGCCTCATTCCATTTTTTGGGTCTCCTTTGTGGGGAGACCGTATGCCATGCTAATCCACTCTACTAAGCTCCTCACCATTTTTGAAACTTTTTTGTTTTCCAACATTGTTCGTATGTTTGCCAATTCTTACTCAATTTTTCTTTCTTTAATTACTTTTCTATTTCTTTATTTGCTCATGTCTATATGTGTGTGTGTGTGTTTAATTTCTAGTTGGTTACTAATAAATCATCTTATTGTAATTAGATATGTGTGTGGTTGGTTTTCGTTGCGATGGGTCATGTGAAATGGTCCACCTATTCTATCTCACTCCTTCCCTCACATTGTTGTTCTTGGAATTTACATCTACTTTCATATCATAAAACTGGCAGTGAGTCCATGTCATCCACTCATTCATCCACTCCATAATTTTCCTTCCATTGAAAACCTGCAAACCCCCTTCACTTAAAAACATTTTAATTAATGTGTGACTTGTGTAGTTTTTAGACTTGGGGATGACCCAATGGTTTGAATCAAGTGTGACTTTAAGGGGAATGCAACATTCATCGTACTTTTTTGTCCCTTGGATTGTGAAAGTGTCCTCACGGATTTCTTACCACTCCAAGTTCTTTTATACAAGGAAGCTCCTTGGCAATTTGACCTTGCATGGTATGGTCCTCATTGCAAAAACATAAAAAATAATGTCAAAAAAACATGAGGATTCAAAGCACACCCCTTAGTCGAATGCATGCAAACCAACATGGGTCTTTGCATGGTGTGGTTCCCACAAAAATAAAAATAAAAATAAAATAATAACTATGTGGGAATTCAAAGCACACCCCTTAGACTACCTCTCACGGGCCACAAGCACTAGTTATGGGACTTGCTTCGTCCCTACTAACTTAGTCCCATTTTACTTCTTTCTTATCACGCATGTTGGAGTGGTGGTTCTCTATGAATGCAATCTTGTGCTCTTGGGGGTGGACGAGTCTTCACATGTTGCTGCGATGTCATTGTATGTGGTTGGTTTTGGGTCTAAACTCAGGAAAGGTCCTACTGGGTTACTTAATCACAACTTCACACAGGGTTTCATGTGATCAATAACTGAAATTCCAATTTCCACTCCTATCTCTCTTCACCCATTTCTCTCCATAACTAAACTCCCTACCAATCTTATGTTTTGATGGTTTGTCATGATTTTTGAGAACTCCTCATGCTTCGGCAGGTTCTCATGGATGAAAGTATTAACTTGTGATCACCATTCATTGACTCTAGGGTCCACGAACTCCGATGTTGATGATATGCAAGGGCTACTAAGGCTACTGCCTGCTATGGAGAGGACCCACCTGCATATCCCTAGTTTCGTTTGTTAGTCTCCCATCATCTTGATATTGTTAGTTGATTGTTTTTGCACTTCCCATTGCTTGAATTCTTCTCCGCCAAGTTCTTTCTCACAACATTCTCATACCTTTGACTCTTTTTCTCGTCCCACTTACCTTCCTCTTTCTCTCAGCTGAATTCCTGGTCTCTCAAGCTCTTCAACTATCCTAATTTGACATTTTAATTCAATTTTTTAGGCTTTTTATTATCTGGTCAATGTTGGTCAATGCTCACAACCCCCTATGTTGACTAGGACTCATATACGCAGCCCCCTACATATACGCGGCCTCGTCGACACAATGCAAAAACTTTATATATAACCCTATTGCACTCTGAATTTCTGGCCATTTTTCACACAAGTTGAGGGAATATTTTCCATTTTTCTACCTCACTTCTTCTTCCCAAGCACCTACGTTTTCTATTACATGTCCGAATCAACCTATCCTTCCCCTCTTTTGCAACTGGAGGTATGCTCTCAGTCGTGGGGGGGGGGGGGGGGGGTGGGGTCTATAGAATAATTAATTAATTAAAATTATAATTATTAAAGGTGTAACACCTCTTAAGAGAAGAAACAAAAACAATAGTTTAACCTACAACTCAGCCTCATTATTTTTGTTTCTAAACCATCAACTAATACTTCAAGAAATTTAATGGGATGCATGTGCTAGTACCATAACTTATTCAAAATGAGAAGGTGTATGAGGGCCATTTTGAGCAACTTATGCACAATTTAATTAAGGGTTATGTTTGATTGCAAATGGCACTGAAACCAAGGCATCCAAGAAAAGAAGGACCATCACAACTAAGGGAGAAGCGACCAAGAACGGGAAGAGGACGAGGTGTGTGGCACCTAGAGCACATGGAGGGCTCCCATGCAATTGGCCCCCTCCACGAAGGACCTAATGTGGAATCTATTCACCATATTCCTGAAGAGGAGATCCCCAACAAACAATCAAGGGGATGAGACTCCGGCGATAGTGCCATGGCTTGAGGTCACCTTGACCCAACCATGTCTTGACGCTATTAGGCCAAGGGAGGTGCAATGAATGGTCCTGCAAGAGTTAAACTTCAGAACATTTCTAGAGAATGCACCATAAGATGTGAAGATCCAATTGCAAAACTCTCCTATGTGGCCAATCATCACATCTAGTGGTGAATGATATTTAGGAGATACTTATCTCTTTTGGACAGATTGGCAATCGGGGTCCAGAGTAAGAATCAAGGACATTTATGTCTCTTACTCTGCAAGAGCGATCGCACAAGCTCTTGGGTTGCCAGAGACTAGAGCTAATGTTGTAGAGATCCCTTAGCAAGCAGATCCTGAGGTAAAAGGGGAGTGGATCGTAATGAGTTTGGCACTTTGACCACCATAGAAAGGGTATATTCAAAAACTACATCTTACCATTTGAATCCAACGGTAAGGCCCAGCAAGATCACTACCTTCTCTGCTCATGCATGTGCCACTCTAAGTAGAAAATTCCTAATGAGGCTTCCATAATTTTTGTTCTTGGAGATTGAAAAAAGGTTCACTAAAAGTGAACATGGAAGGTGGGCTCTACCCTTTTCCTTCTTAATCAAGAAATTATGCAAATAGGTAGGAATAGCATGATACATCAATGATATACTTTAGCACAGCCCTTGACTATCTCATGGCGGGAGATGATGAAAGATAAGACTCCAGCCACCACATGAACTAAGGAAGATCAACAACCACCTCCATCGCTTGTGCAAACAATGAGGTTAGGTTCACAAACAATTACACAACATATACGTGAGATCCAACAATCACTCTTGAGCCAACAAGAGCAATCTGTAGGGTTTAGTGGAGGAGAAGACCCTTTAGTCTATCGCCCTGCAATGAGCCATCTAGAGCAAGTGGCTCAATCAATGAGTCTACTAGAGGGAGCAGGGTCGATGTTCTCTATTGCTCGGACACAAGTACCTCCAAGAACTGATCCTAGTGTCTGAGAAGTAATGGTCTCCACCCAACAATTATTTCCTGAAATTTCAAGAAATATTGCTACTTTTTCAATACACTTGGAGGATGGAGAGGGGGAAACTGTCCTAGTAATGCAACACCAAGGATAAGAAATTATGGCTGAAGTGGTTGCTAACATGATTGCTATAGCCCTCAATGCACTAGCAGCACCTATACCAGATGTACATGGACTTGAAGATATATAGGTGTCTATAAGAACTTCACGTTGTAGGATCGATGTAGCCCAACATGAAGAACTATTGGACTTACTAGTGGGAACCAGGCAACCACTTATGAATGTCTTTGATCTTCCAAACAACATTACTACAACCCAACAGGAGCTGCTCTTAGTAAGGGGCAAGAGCCTCATCTTGGAGGAACAACTTGAAGTAGCTCAAGCAAATTGTCAACACTTGGCAATGGAAGTTGCCCAATTAAAGGCCTAGCTTGCTGATCTAGCTCTACTCAACCATGAATTCACCAGAGATGAAGCTTTTCAACAGCTTCAAGCCAAACTTCAGACGGTTGAAGAGGAGTGAGAGTCAAAAATCTTTGACAAGTCCTTGACAAACGCTCACACATATCATCTAAACAAGGACTTGGTGGAGAGTCACCAAGAGAATGTCAGGCTGACCATGGAATTTCATTGCCTGCACAATGTTGGTGTTGAAAATCAACACATGAAAGACTTTATCCATCAACAACAGGAAGAGCTAGCTAGGGTGAAATCTTATGTGAGGAGATTGGCCACCAAAAATCAAAATCTATCTATGGACGAGGTTTGAGCCTTGCGACAGAAATCAGCTATCGAAATCGCCGCTTGGAAAAATGAAGCCCTTAAGTTTGAAAAGGTTAAAAATCATTATAGGGACCAAGTGGGATTGCAGAAGAAAGTAAATGAAAAGCATATTCAAGTTGCAAAGGCCAAAATAAACCAAGTGCTCCAATAGCTCCAAGAAGGAGGTGAGGTGTGGCAACCCATCTTTGATGGATTGAACGCCTACAACCAAGCTAAGATCCACCTCAAGGACCTGAAAATTGAAGAAATGACAGGGTACATGGAGTTGGCCAACCTCCATTATGCAAACCTGGCTATGCTAATAGCTGGGAGGCCACAGTCTGACCTAGAGAACCAAGTGACCACCTTGTACTCTTTATACGAGAGTGAGTTCCAAGTGCATAAAGCGATAAAACAGAAATTGGAAACAACAAATGCAAAACTCAAGGTTCTCCGCACGCATTTTGAAGGGCAACATGCGATCACTAAGAACTTGGCTTGATGAATGAATGACTACCAGTAGCTGCAGACATCAATCTGAGCATTTGACATTGAATGAAAATAGTTCACGACCTAGTTTGTCAATATGAAATAACTCTTTCCTACACTTCAATGCTCTTCAGAGGTTCTAGTCCCAACACACATTAGTGAAGCTGCTTGGATAGTGAATGATCCCAGAAGCAAAAAAGAGAAAATGAGGGCTTTCTTGGAGGCTTTTCGGTTGCCTCCAGAAGTTGCAGTTGCTATGGGACAACCATGATCCACACCACCATTGCCACATGCACTAGGGGCTAGTGAAGGTTCATCAGAACCACTGCCACCAAGGATGGTGTGATCTTCTCTAGCAATTTTTGCATCTTTCAGCATAGTAAAGAATTCAGTATCGTCGGGGTGTTCAATTTTGTCTCTAAACACCACCATTTTGTAATCCATTCTTCTCTATACACTCAGGCACTTGGTGTGTCAGTAAAGTTAGTGTCTTTGTAGATGTGTTGTGTCATGTGTGTTGTAATAAGAACTTCATACCTTCCAAATTGTAATGAAACTCGAGGATGAGTTTTCACTCAGTCGTGGGGGTATGATGAAGTGCTCATCAGTCGATGTGTCGACTAAGCCATGTATACGGGGCCCCGTATATGCAACCGTGTCGATGCGGCCCCATTGATGCATCTGTCCATGTGCCTACGTGGCCTTGTTTACACAGCGTCTATTCTAACCTATAAATAAGTGTGCTTCCACCACACTTAGGTATCTTTTTGGTATTTGTAGTGAAGCTCTTGTAGTTTGTTTCCGCGAGAGTTAGAATATTTTTCAAGTGCCCACAGTAGCTGTAAGAAAGGTGTCTAGCTCTTTATTCAAGCACTAATGTACTTGAGCCATTGGTGTGACCGAAAATAAAGATGAGCTTTTCAAGCATTCCTTGCAGCAATTGGATTTAGTCACTTAAGTATTTAATAGTTTAATATTTCTATGTTTTAATAATTCCTTAAGTTTTTATTGTTATTGCTTTAATCGTCATCGCTCTTTTATATCTTGTAAAAACCATAAGTATGACCATCTCGAACGTAAACCCAACACTTGGCAACCTAGTGATGCTTAACGTCAGGTAACCCAGTAGTCGTTAGGGGATGCTCAGGATGTGCACGGAAGATGGGATCGGATTCTTATGCTAGGAAGAGTTAAGAGATAGATTAGAATAATTATAGATTACGTAATATTCTATTCCTTACATTTCATTTCAAGAATTAGACTTTAGAAGATAAAGAGAAAAGCCATAAAAATCATTTACCTCAATCTCACTTAACCATCGCATTAGAACACCATAAGTGAAGTTGGAAAGACAATGACCATTCTAACACAAGGTTTTGCTGGTTAGGGTGTGGTGTATGCAAAGTGCTTACAGTCTATGGAATTCGATTCAGTTGCGTGTGAACGTCAATGATTCGTATGGTTGAGCGTAGGGGTACGTCGCTGCTCATCAAACAACAACACTAATATTGAAAAGGAGAAGGGTTATAGGATGGGGAAAATGATGAGGATGGAATCAGAGAAGCAAAGGAGGAAGAAGCTTTTTTTCTCCTTTCTTGCAGAAAGCCTTTTATAGGGCTTTTTCTTTTATGCTTGAGAAGACCTTTTATAAGGCTTTCTCCTTTTCCTGTTGCTTCTCTTCCTTTTATGGGAAAAGAGGAAGTGGCCACATATCCTCCCACTTGGTCATCATGCATAAATTGCTTTGCCAAGTGTAGTGCAATAGAGATCCTTTGCCAAGTGTGGTGCAATAGAGATCTTCTCAGGAATCACCAGATTTCTTTCGTGATCTAAAACTCTTTGTTTTTCTTCATATTTGCTACTTGTCCAAGTAAGAAAATTAAAGTATTTATGAAAAAAATCATAGATTTCAATCAAGGGAGAAAGCATTTTTTTATTTACTAAATATAAGCCAATCTGCTCATCAAATCTTGGAAGAAAAATTTTTATAAACAAAAATATGAAGGAACCAAGTCCTTTGGGGCACGTAATAAACTAGTTGGCATATAAAACACTTTTGTAGAATATAAGCTAACCTCCTAATCAAATTTAATAAAGGTCTCTAAGTTTTAATGATCAAATCGAATTTAATAAAACACAGTAAGTTTTAATGATCAAATCCTTATAGGGTAATACATGGTATAATCCATATATGCTAAAAACAACAAATTTCATTCTCCATCTTTGCTGCCATCATGCATCTCTTTGAATAGAACTTACCTTATAATTTAAGTGTAATGCTAAACGTCCCTTAAACATACCCTAGCTTGTTTCAATCAAACTGTTTTGGTAGTTTATGGGAATTGGTAGTTTATGGGAAACAACATTCTTTAAGAAGGGACTATTTGAAGGCATTCTTCGAGAAAACTATCCAATTGCTTAAAATAAATAGCTGGGAAACTACGAGAATGATTTACATACAAGATCTAATCCATTTCTCTATATTAATCTGGTGGAAATCCAAAGGCTGAATCGCCTTC
The DNA here is from genome assembly GCA_015680685.1 of Gnetum montanum. Taxonomy (NCBI): domain Eukaryota; kingdom Viridiplantae; phylum Streptophyta; class Gnetopsida; order Gnetales; family Gnetaceae; genus Gnetum; species Gnetum montanum. The sequence continues at coordinate 14,785 of MNCI01002351.1, forward strand.
TTTATTATTACACTTGAATCCTTACAGAAGAAGGAAAAGAAAACAAGGAAATACAGGGATATAGAGTAAAAGAATTGGAGCATAACAATGGAGGAGGAAGAAGGGATTCGGTTACGGGGTGTTCTAGCATAGCGTGTGATCTGCGTGCAGGAGCGCCAATAAGGATGGGCCTGAGACGTGGATCGGTAATTGTAGTAGGAATTTCCATGCTTGGAACAAGGCACATTATTGGCACTTAGCGCAGAGTAACTAATGTAACTCCTTGTTGCTAGAATCCGGTGATTAGTCTCCAAATCAGGGTCTGTTTCCTCAGCTCCCAAACACTCTTTGATTGTGCCGTCGCTGCAGCGCTGAGGAACGATTGCTTCCAGAAGCATAGCCACATTGGCGCCCTAGTCCAGAAACGAGAGCACCGCCGGCACAGCCACCATGAGCAATAGTAGCACCGTGAAGAAAGGAATACGCCTGTGGAATTTGGATTCGGTGGTGGCCGCAGTAGCCATGTTTGCTGCACATAAATCTTGGCCTATGAGGGTTTCTGTTACGGAAATGGGAATATGAAAAGAGGTCAATGCAATGATGCGATTTTGAGCCACGGAGGAGTACACGGATTTGTTGAGAGTCGTCAGTGGTGGCTCCCTTAAAATCCTGGCGAAGAGGCACGAAAGATGAATACGAGAAAGAAGAAAAAGTTGGAAGCAAGGAATCCAACAAGCAGAAGCAGACGTGGTGCGTAGATTCGATGGCAGAAGGTTGATTGATAGATGAAAGAGAAGTGAAAACAGGCGCGGACAATCAACTATTACGAGGATGCACAATAAAACAATATTTCAAAATGGACCAAATCGAATACTTGCAAAATGATGATGCGCGATTTCAGAAATTTTGAAGACGTGGGCAGCAGACCAAGGAAGAAGAGGAGGGGTTCAAATGCTCTTCAGTGATACACATTGATCGGGCTGGTGAGTACAGTGGCAGCAGAAGCTCGTGCGGCAATCAACGTCGTGGTTTGCGTTTTCTCATTTATTTTTAATTTTATTTCTTAACTTTTTTTCACTTTGTGTAGGGTACTGATATAGCGTGTAGATGACCGAATATCGGCCACGCCGGCAACCCCGGGACAACCCCTTCGATTCGGCTGCGTTCCGCCTCCACCGAAACAGCAGCACCACCACTGCTGCCAGTAATGCCGTGGCCATCGTACCAAACTTCCCACTACCGGCCAAGATTCAAGCAATAATGTGGAGCGAACTTAAATGGTGTGGCAGTGATGTAACAGAATAACGCATCCGAAAACGAAGCTGGAAAATCCGCCTCTTGTAACCCTCCGACAATGTGGATCACGTCAGTTTGTGGCCAAAATGTTCAAAAAAAGTACTATGCTTATTGTCTTCTTCCAGCGACGTAGCGTCATTCCGTGTGAACCTGGGCACATTTTTCATCTCAATTGGTAGAAGTTTTTGTGTTAACCGCACATAATACACGTAGCGTCATTCCGTATGAACCTGGGCACATTTTTCATCTCATTTGGTAGAAGTTTTGTGTTAACCGCACAAGATTGGAGACGAAGTTTTGTGTTAACCGCCCACGATTGGAGACGTGCCCTCTTGACAGGCCATGCTATCTTTTTTTATATTTGAATGTAATGAATGACTCTATTATCCAAAGTATAAATATTTTAATAAATGTCACGTGAATTGTTGGAACCTAAAATAATTGAAACATAGGTACACCTTAAGCTATATAGAATTTCTGCCTTTGGAGGATTGAATCTCAACAAAGTGGATCATCCCTACCACCCTTAGAACTAGTTTTATAGCAACTTATGAGCGACAAGGCCCACAAATTCAAGGTCAACACCAAACTGAAGAAGAAGAGGAGGCCAACAAGTCCAAAGATGAGGTTGAAGAAAACCCAACAAGAAATCAACTTAGGGACCCAAAAAACCCTAAAAGGGGCATACAGAAAAAAGGTCTACTAGTAGGTCATGAATATCCTCTCATGGAACTACAGTGGATAAGGTACCCTCCAACTAGTAGGTCATGAAGAAAGACTACTGAAGAAAAAGGTCTACTAGTAGGTCATGAAGAAAGACTGCTGAAGATCCAAGGTAGCTAGGAGCTGGGCCAATTCTTAGATGAAGAAGAACATGATCTCCTCCTCCAACTATAGTAACTCTTAGAGGAAGAAGAGCAGTGTTGGAAAGAATAGGCATGGATAAGATGGCTATGAAATGGAGACAAGAATACTAAGTTCTTCTTTGCTATAGCTAAAGCGAACAAGGAAGCTAAAAGAATCCATTGCATCATGCAAGGGGAAAACATAGTGCATGATGAGTAGGCCATAGCCCATGCCATATAACAATATTGGTTTAGCATTTGATCCATCCACATCTAGAGGGTCATTCAAGCTCATGAAAATAAAAGGCTAATTGCACCTATCACCAAGCAAGCAAGAGCTTTCTGAGCTTCTAAGATCTATGAGAGTTGATAAGGCCCCTGTGTTGGATGATGGTTGATGGAATTTTTCAAACACTTCTTCGACATTCTTGATGACAACATTATTGATGCTTGCAATCTCATGCTCAGATGGGGACATGTTATGCATGAAATAAATTGCTCCAAAATTATGCTAATACTAAAATTTGAAAATCCCACTAAACTGGCTCACTTCAAACCAATAGGAACCTGTAATACACTACTTAGATTATTCTCAAAGATCCTTGTTGCTACACTACAACCATTCATGACCTTCCTTATGGGCTTTTAGCAAACCAGATTTATCAACAGTAGGTACATTTAGGATGAAATTTTATTACCACAAGAAATCATGAAGTTTGTATAGAAGGCAAAATTCCCATGTATGTGCATTAAACTTGATATTGCTAAGACCTATGATATGGTCTATTAGGGCCCACTTAAAGACTTTATGATATGAAAATGGATCCATCCAACGTTTGTTGATCTATGCATTAACCTTAGGCTTTAGGGGCTTACTTTTTTGTTATTAATGGATGTCTTTGGGGATTTTCCTTCCTCCATAGGAATTTACACCAACAAGATTTCCTTTCCCAGTATCTCTCTATCATCATTATGGATACTATGAATACATATTGTAAGGTTGAAGGCGTTTGTGGTCTAAGGATTAAAAAGGTCACATGTATCGCTAAGCACTATGCAAATGATATGATTCTAGTCATATGGTCAATAGTTCCATAGGTTGAAGTGGTATCCAAAGTACTCCAAAAAAATGTCCAAAGAGATCACACTCATTGTGAATTGGGAAAAATCCACAGCTCATTTCTTTTGCATCGACATAGCAGTGAAAGGAAGCATATGTAGGATGTTGGGGATCCTGTAGGGGGTCCCTGCAAGACTCACATCTATGAATATTCATATTTGCATGGAATTGCAAGACCACCTAGACTAGGCTGATATAGAGAATCCAACTAAGAGTGTAGCATTGGACCTCTAGATTCCTGACCAAGAAGGGGAGAATAATGTTGGTTTCCTTTATCTTATTAGTAATGGAAAATTCACAACTTCGATTGTAGCCCCTTTTAAAGGATTCATCACCAAAACTGACAATATCATTAGTAATTTTATTTGGTCTAGAGGAAGGGGAGGGGATCGAATGCACCTCATTTGCTAAAAAAAGTTGGCTAGCCAAAGCACTTTGAGGGCCTAGAGGTGATGAGGTTCTAGGACATTGTTCTAATGGGACACCAATCTCTCATTAACTACATCCATCATGATGAGGCAAGGAGACATTTGATAATTGTCCTTAGAAGAAAATATACTTCATGAAAGGCCAATATTTAGGACTCTCACCTATGGTGAAATCTCTGATTGTTTGCTTAGCAAATATCCCAAATGGGGCTTATGGGATCCTAAATACAGGAAATCATGAAGCATAAATACCCTATGGCCCAAGGGTGGAACAATATTTGGAAAGGCTGCCTACCTAAGAAAATTAAATATTTCTTATGGCTCATTAACCTAGGGGCACTTCTAGTATAGGTACTACTCTAGGAGCATAGCCTCCTTATAAATAATACATGTTCCCTTTGTCATAACGACATTAAAACTGTGCATCACTTTTTTGTTTCTTTGCCTACTTTTCAAAGCTGTTTAGGAAATCTTGGGGATTATGCAACAATGTGTAGGGACTCTCAAACTAGATCTATGCTCTAGATGCTCTAGCAAGTAAGGAATGAACATGTCTTTCAATTCATGCCTCTTCCATTTCCTACCTATATTACTACTCATCCATGCTTTAGAAAGAAGCCATAGCTACCATGAGGGTTACACCCACATTTAAGCTTGACTATCAAAGCTTCAAGAATAAGTAGCTACTATGGGGATTGGTGATGTGGATGGGATGGGAAGACCTTCTTCGCCTCCTCATTGAAAACCTAGATCTTGCAAATGCATCCTTCTCGTGTTCAAGATGAGACACCACTACTTTTTATGATGCCTACATTTGACTTACCAAAGTAGGCATCACTAATAATCTTAGTATCCTTAATGTGGGGGAGATGGTGCTATCCTTAGGATAAGAGCTCTAAGATGCTAAGAGTTTCTTCCCCAAACTAGTCCCACAAATTGGAAGTAGTTAGGTTTCCAAGTCAATCTTGCCTCTACTTTGGTAGGATGCTGCAAAGCTTGTGGAACATTTCTTCATCTAGTTGGATAACATGTGGAAGCTTCATGGGGTGCACTTCCCCGTCCTCCACTACATGTAGCTTTTCTAGCTAGCTAATCTTCCAAAATTTTTCCTCGCTACCCTTCACCAAGGAAGAATGGGATGTCACTCCAACCTAATCCTTCCCTTATAGAAAGCAATGTAGCTTATGGAGCTACTACCAATAGAGCCCACTTTTGTCACCATGACATATACTAGACATAGGGCATTACAAGAGGAAGAGTCGTCCTCTACACAAGCCATCTTAGAGAAAAGAGAGGAGCTGATGAGCATGGGGGAAGTTTTAAATTGGCAAGGCTCCATCATAGATTTTCCCTCATCCTTGTTGGAGTAGATCTAGATCACTAAGAATCATATTGGTTGAGAGCTACAACAAAACTTTGAAGATGACCTTCATAGGATCATTGTTGAGGTCAAAGCTAGAGTTAGGACAGAGGAACAAGCGTGATGGAAAGCCAAGCTATAGAGATGGAAAGAGGAGGCCAAGGCTAAGCAATGGGAGAAAGAACAATAGCTCAAAGAGGTGGCTACAAAGGAGCAACATCAAAAGGAGCTATAAGACATTGAGTTTAGAAGTGAGATGAAGGACCAACTCTAAAAAAAATTAGGAAGGATGTATGATGGAAGAAGTAGGAGTGGCTCTGAAGAAAGAAAGAGGAGGAAGAGTAGCATGTTAGGGCCCTTTTAGAAGAAAAAAATTTAAGAAAATAGGATGGTGCACATGAAGCCAATACCGAGCAAAGGTTTTGCATGGGAAGATGCTCATACGTGGTCATGAGAATAAATAACAATATCTCATGGGCTAGGATGAAGAGATGTATTAAGAATACTTCTGCTAAGTTCCACCCTAATGAGGCCACCATTGAATTTGCCAAAAAGAAATGTGAAGAGTAGTATAAGGAATTTTAAGATGCTACAACATTTGTTGCCTCAAAACACTATCTAATGATCCTAGATGTGGTGCATGCTTAAGAACATGTGTAGTGCTCGTATACTAGGCTACCAAGATCCATCAAATGTTCACAAGAACCAAGAGGGGTTTCTCTATGTGAGTGTTGCATTTCATGGGATATGGCTTTGAATGTGGCATTGCAGATAGCCTAGTGATGGGGTGAATTTTTATTTTTAGGATAAGCACCCCTTGTTTGCTATCCCATTCTTCATGGAGAGATGTTTTCCTTTTTATTTACTAAAGCAAACAAGGAAGCTAAAAGAATACATTACATCATGCAAGGGGAAAACATAGTGCATGATGAGTAGGTCATAGCCCATGCCATGCAACAATACTAGTCTAGCATTTAATCCATCCACATCTAGAGGGTCATTCAAGCTCGTGAAAATAAAAGGCTAATTTCACCTATCACCAAGCAAGGGATTTCTAAGGTCCTCACATCTATGAGAGTTGATAAGGCCCCGAGGTTGGCTAAATGGTCAATGGAATTTTTCAAATGCTTCTTCAACATTCTTGTTGAAAACATTACTAATGCTTTCAATCTCATGCTCAAATGGGAACATGTTATGCATGAAAGAAATTGCTCCAAAATTATGCTAATACTAAAAATTGCCAATCCCACTAAACTAGCTCACATTAAACCAATAGGGACTTGCAATACGGTATTTAAGTGGTTCACAAAGATCCTTGTTTCTACACTATAATTGTGCATGTCCTTCTTGGTGGGCTTTTAGTAAACCATATTTATCAACAGTAGATACATTCAGGACCAACTTCTATTACTGCAAGAAATTATGGAGTCTATATAGAAAGTGAAATTCCCATGTATGTGCATCAAACTTAATATTTCTAAGACCTATGATATGGTTTATTTGGGCCTACTTAAAGAGATTATGATATGAATAGGATTTCACCTAAAGTTTTTTGATCTATGCATTAACCTTTAGGCTTCAGGGGCTTAATCTTTTGTTATTAATGGATTTCTTTGGGGATTTCCTCCCCCCACATGGATTTACACCAACGAGACCCCCTTTCCTAGTATCTTTTTATCATCACTACGAGTACTATGAATATATATTGTAAGGCTAAAGATGTTTGTGGTCTAAGCATTGAGAGGATCACATGTATCACTAAACACTATGTGAATGATATGACTCTAGTCATATGGGTGGTGGTGCCACAAGTGGAAGTGGTATCTAGAGTCCTTCATAAAATTTCCAAAGAGATCAAACTCACTATGAACTAGGAAAAATCCATAATTCATCTATTCTACAACAACATAGTGGTGAAAGGGAGGATATGTAGGATGTTGGGGATCCTGCAGGGGTCCCTGTAGGACTCATGTCTAGAAGTATCCATGTTTGTATGGAATTGCAAGACCACTTGGATCAAGCTAATATAGAGAATCCAAACAAGAGTGTACCACTAGACCTCTAGATTCATGACCAAGAAGGGGATAATAATGCTAGCTTCCTCTATCCTATTAGCAAAGGGAAAATTCATAGCTTCAGTTGTAGCCCCTTATAAAGGAGTCATCACCAAAATTGATGAGATCATTTATGATTTTATTTGGTTTATAGGAAGGTGAGGGAATTGAATTCACCTCATTTGATAAAAAAAGATGGTTAGCCAAAGCACTTTGAGGGCTAGAGGTGATGAGGTTCTAGGACATTATTCGCATGGGATACCAATCCCTCATGATGAGACAAGGAGACATTGGGTAATTATCCTTAGAAGAAAATATACTAAATGGAAGGCTAATATTTAGGACTCCCACCTATGTCATAATCTCTCATCATTTTCCTAGTAGCTATCTCAAATGGAGCTTTTGGAAGTGTAAATATAGGAAATCATGATGCATAAATACCTTGCAACCTAGGGTTGGAAAAATTTCTAGAAAGACTACCTACTTGAGAAAATTAAATTTTTCTTATGGCTCATCAACTTGGGAGCAATGTTAGTATGGGTACTGCTTTAGTATCATGACCTCCATATAAATAACACATGCCTCATTTTCCACAATGACATTGAAACCATGCATCACCTCATGTTTCTTTGCCTACTTTCCAAAGTCATTTGGGCTATCTCAAGGATCATGCAACATCTATGTGGGGACGCTCCTACTAGAGTTGTGCTTTATATGCTTTAGTAGGCAAGGAATGAACATGTCTTTCAAGCTATGCCTCTTCCATTGCCTACCCATATTGTTATTCATCCATGCTTTGAAAAGAGGCCATAGCTGCCATGGAGGTTACACCCACAGTTAAGCCTAAATGTCAAAGATTTAGGAGCAACTAGCTACTATGGGTATTGGTGATGTGGATGGGATGGAAAGACCTTCTTTCCCTCCTCATTGAAGACCCAGATCTTACAAATGCATCCTTCTCATGTTAGAGGGAAGACACCACTACTTTTCAGGGTGCCTACATTCAGCTTACCAAAGTAGCCATTGCTAATAATCTTGGTATCCTGACTATGGAGGAGATGGTGCAATCCTTGAGATAAGAGCTCTAAGATGCTAAGAGTTTCCTTTCTAGACTAGTCCCAAAAATCAAGAGTAGTCAGTTCTCCAAGTTGATCCAACCTTTACTTTGTTAGGATGCTATAGAGCATGTGGAACATTTCTTCATCCAGTTAGATAATATGTGCAAGCTTCATGGGGTGAAATTTTACTTTCTCCACTAGATGTAGCTTGGTTAATTGGCTAATCTTCCAAATTTCTTCCTCACTACCCTTCATCGAAGAATAAGGGGATGTTACCCTAGCCTGATCCTACCCTTATAGAAAGTAGTGTAGCCTATGGAGTTACTACTGGCAAAGCCCACATCCATTATCATGACATATATTAGACATAGGCCATCATAGGAGGGAGATTCCTCCTCTATGCAAGCCATCTTAGAGGAAAGAGAGGAGATGATGAGGGTGGGGGAAGGTTCGAGTTGACAATGCTCCATCATAGATTGGCCTCCATCCTTGTAGGAGTAGATCCAGTCCACTAAGAATCATATTCATTAAGAGTTACAACAAAATTTTGAAGATGACCTTCATAGGATCATTTCTAAGTTTTAAGCCATAGTTAGGTGATAAATCATGGTTTGCCAAGTGCTGATGTCGGACCCTTGACATCGGATCCTTAACATCAGACCCTTGATATTGGACCCTCAATATTGGACCCTTGATATCAAATCTATGATATCGATTACGCAATATCGCAGCCTAGATAATGACATTGGATACACAATATTGCAATTCCTATGTAAGCCTATAAATACACCTTTGGGCACATAGGAAGGGGAGTCAAAGTCGGTAAGTTAGAGTAGTAGTAGAGTCTTTTTGTTCATTTTTAGTTCATCTCAACTCTTTCCCCAATGCATGCCCATAGTGTGATGATTGTAATTGTATAGAATCTTTGTTCCAGTGTGACATACTTGGACACGTGCATGACCAGCAATAAAGATCGAGATTACTTCATCATTGCAGCATTCACTTAGTTTTAATTACTTAGCTATTATTGTTATTTATTGTTTTCTTAATTAATATTTCTTTACCTTCATTTACTATCACTATTATTGAATGTGGAATGAGTACAACTTAATCACGAGAATTTAAGTGTGACTACTTGGTATCCCAGTAGCATATCTAGGAGTGTTTAAGTAACATGCACTTGGTAATCCCAAAAGTAGTACACGAAGTTCAAGATGTATATGGATGATTAAGGATGGATGCTCATCGCACTTAGGCTAGCTTATATTTTTCTTCTCATTCCCTATTAGCTTAAAATAAAGTTATTTTCCATTGCCTCTAGGAGTAGCATTAGTTTAGGACCACATCATACACCTCACTATGGACTAAACCATACGTGACAAAGCAAATACTAGTCCAGGTGGGAAGACAACAAACTGCGATCAACTTGTAACTATCTAGATACCACAACTAGTCTATCTATGGAGTTCAACTGGATCATGCATACACACTCGTATTCGTATAGTTGAGTGTAGGGGTACCTAGCCACTCATCATTGGTGCCATTATCGGGGATGGTGCTAGTTATCTAGATTAGTTATATCATCCAAGATCACTGTAAAGAAACATGAACAATATATCTTTTACAGAGAAACTAATTATAGATAAGTCACACAAAATTCATCACAATGTCTCTCTCATAAGACTATGATAACAAAACAACTAGTAAGGCAATTCATTGGAGGACCAACAAATTATATGATGATAAAGACAAAGTTTGGAGTACTCAATCTGATGCAGGGGTCTCCTATGCACATAAACAAAGAAAACATCATCCCAACTCACAAACTCATAACCTACATAGTGATGATGAACCCCTGCTGGCCACTAAGAGCCTAATGCATATATAAGAGGCTATTTGAATACCCCGTAGGAATTGTAAGGAAAGTCGTTTACCTAGGATTGATTTAAACAAGTTTACCAAGTTTTCAGGATGCTATGATTTAGATCCGCAACATCATTTACAAGCCTTCCATGATGCCTATTTATGGAACAATATTGATAATGGAGGGCAAAGACTTAAGCTCTTTCCTCTAACAGTTGTTGGACAAGCAAAAGTATGGTATAGGTCCTTATGACCAAAATCAATTCAACATTGGCCAACAATGGTAGAACTCTTCAATGAAAGATATCAAACTTATGCAAGAGTGTCAACCTTGAGGAGACAAATCCAAGCGTGGAAACAAGAGCAACATGAACCCTTGGACATGGCCTTAGAAAGATACTATTTGTTGTTAAATAATTGCCCAAGCCATGGGTTCTTCAAGAAAAGGCTAATGTACCATATCATGGATGGGATCCATAATGAAACAAGGGAAACCCTAGGGATGTATGCCTGAGATCAACTATATGAGCTACAAACCCACCAATTCCAAAAGCTTATTAAGCAGGTAGCAAAAGAAGAAGGAGAAATGGCTAAATGGGAGAATGTTGAAAGCTATCAATGGGACCAAGATCTCAAATTATCAAAGGTCCATAATCATGAAGAAGAGAAGTTAACTCACCTCAAGGAGGTGGAATCATCTTTGCCAATATTACAATCATTAGATGAAAGTAAGGCAAAAATCAATAAGATGATGGAATGGGTACATGAAAAGTGCAAAGAATATGTCAACACTATTAGAGGTAGAACCATGACAAACAAATAAATAGGACATAGAATCACTAGACAATTAGAAAGAAGGGTTGAAGAGGATAAGGATAAGAACTCAACTACTAATCATACGTATCAATGTAGCATTTGCCTGTACAATCACCCCAAAGGTCAATGCCCAATATTGTCACATTTACATGAGCATTGGAGAGGAATGTTACATCTATAATTCGTACAAAATTACCATGTTCAATCATAGTGGCAAAAATCCCAGTTGTTCCACCCTCAAACTAGTCACACCCTTCATACCATCCAAACCCAAGAACTTATCAAGTTCAACATCCTGTTTCCCCAACTGGGTCAACATCCTCTATCTCATGACATTGTTATCATTCTCCTGAATACTATCAACCCATTTCCTCTCCAATAAGATCACCACCTCATGTGAATTTCACTTCTTCTCACCCTCAATGTTCTCATCCTTAACCTCCTTCTACATCGCCGCTAGTTATGCTAGAAGGGTTTGCACCATAGCATCAACCCACAAATGTTACTTGTGCTCCTACTATCAACCGTAGTGGGAATCCTCCACAACGTAGAAAGTATCCCTTCTTTAGACATGACCATAGAAAGAGACAGCATATTTTTGAGACCACTGCATCCTCCCACTCAACACAAGTTGAACATTGTGGTGCATCTTTATCCTTGTAACCAATGCCTTTTGTTACCTTATCAGGGCCACCAATCAACACTCCAACAACAATGCAGCCCAATGAATATAATCATGTAGAGAGATAGATCGATCCTTACATACCAACTTACGATCACAAGTGCTGTAGTGGATCAACTCCTTATCAACTAACCAACTCTTATAACTTTCCCCACTATGTCAACTTTAATCAAGTGTGTGAACCTCAATGTGGGTACAGTCCAACCACCACATCAAAAGACACACGGTGGCTTGGATATGATCGACCCCCAACATTTGCAACATGCATGGATCCACATTTTCCATTTATTAATTTTAGCCATGCTCAACTATTTAGTTATGGGGGATATCCTCCATTCTAACAAGTAGAATTAGTAAATATTTTTCCTTTTCTTCAATTTTATAATTTTTTGTTTTCTAATTTATTATTTTATCTTTTTATGGATAATCTCATCTATGAATAAAACACTCATGTAACCAGTCGGTTGAGGTGTTGTTCTATGCTATCAAGTCTCAGGTGACTAATTATTTATACAGCAAGGCCACAACATCCACCCAATCATTCTATTAATAAGAAGTTCTACTCTGGGTATGATGATATTCTTGTCATCATGAAAACTTAAAAGTAATTTTGTGCTCATTATGCCCAGAGTGAAAAATGATGGACTAAGAGAGAATGGCCAAGGTGTGACATCAAGGGGACTTGTGGATTCTCTTTGTGACATATGTAGTTGTTATCATGTAGCTTGGTTGTAATAAGATCCTTTAGATCTAATAACAATGGGAGTAAGAGTAATAAAGGCACTTAATAAAGAAACCAAATGCTATTCTAGGCGGTCCCACTAGAAAGACATGCACTCATGCTTAAAGGTAGGTAGCTTCTCTGGATTACACATCAAAAACAAAAACAAAAACAAGAAAAAAGGAAAGAGAGTGTGCCAAAGCATCCAAGCAAAAATTATGCTACAAAAAAAAATTCCAAATCACTCCTCCTTTGCACAAAATACTAAGTGATCATACACCTTGCTGTCATGATACTCTTATGGTTTTCCATCATTGGATGAAACAATGTGATGTCACTGATCGAAGGAATGGACTTGGTCTTGATTTTGGAGTGATGGGCTAATGATACATTAATCATGTCCTACACTCAATATTCATTGTGCCTTGGGTCAGTTACCTCATGTCCCAATCTCTACAATCGCTTCTACAATTCGCCTCATCTCATTGTTCATGTATTTGTGACTCATGTCTTATGTAGCATTGAATTCATATCTCATCACGATGGTATCTACTTCTGTGTGCTTTGTGCAATTGGTGGGGATTACATTTAAACCTTTTAGTACCTACAAACATTTTTAGGCATGGTTACGTAAGGGAATCATAGGTAGGAACCTACTTTGGGGAGGACCCACTTGTGTAACCTTTGTAATTTACATCATTTTATACCCTCTAGGTACTTCGTTATCAAATATATTCTTTCCTTTATCATCATTTTATCAAAATTTCCTCAAAACCATTACATGTCCTTTTATGTGTCACCTTAACAAATTGGGTCCAACATTAAACTTTTATGACAACTTCCTTGAAAAAATTTCTAACTCTAAAGTCATACTAAGCAAAGAATTTAACATTTATTAAAGGCAATGAGTAAGGTATGAAATAATTGAACTTCTTTCAATAACCTTACTAACAATTAATCTTTGTGTGATTATAGATAGCCCCTAAAAGAGAACAAAAAGGAGGACCTTCTCAAGGTGTAACTGAATGCCCAAGGGAAGGCAGAGGCCAAGGACCTCATGCAGAACATGTAGAGTAGGAGGTACAATCATTTAACATTCATCAGGGAACTCTTGTCACTGCACAATATGGCCAAGAAAAAGGTGGAGAGGTTAAGGCCTAAGCCTATGAAGAGGAACAGTGGCTATTTGTGGCATGGCATGTCAAGGCCAAGCAAGTGTTCATGTAGATACTGTGTCCATAGGAAGTGTTGACTCCATCAAACATTGGAACATCAGCATGGATGGCTCATAATCCTTGGATAGAAGAGGAGAAATGTTAGGTGCTTCTTCAACAGTATCAATCTTAGAAGCCTGGAGCGCAAGATAAAGGAAAGGCACCCATGGAGGAGCCACCACCATTGGAAACCCAATGAGTTCCACAAGTTTTTTCTTTTGTGTTTGTGTCCAAATTTTATTTAGTCCCACATTGCTACATGAAACATTCCATGCTCATTCAATAATCTCATACCTATCCCCTTTTTGTAATTGAATGAACTTGTTCCTCACTTTCTTTAACTCGAAGATGAGTTGTTATTTAGTTGTGGGGGTATGATGAATCATGGTTTGCCAGGTGCTGATGTTGGACCCTTGACATCGGACCCTCAATATTGGATCTAAGATATTAGGTAGGAAATATCATGGCCTAAATAACAATATCAAATACATGATATTGCGATTCCTGTGTAAGCCTATAGATACACCTTTGGGTGCATAGGAAGGGGAGCTAGAGTTAGTAAGTTAGAGTAGTAGTAGAGTCTTTTTGTTTATTTTTAGTTCATCTCAACCCTTTCCCTAGTGCATGCCCACAGTGTGATTATTGTAATTGTATGGAACCTTTATTCGAGTGTGACATACTTGGACACATGCATGACCAGCAATAAAGATCAAGATTACTTCATCATTGCAACATTCACTTAGTTTTCATTGCTTAACTATTATTATTATTTATTGTTTTCTTAATTAATATTTATTCACCTTCATTTACTATCCTTGTTATTAAACATGGAATGAATATGACTTAATCATGAGCATTTAAGTGTGACTACTTGGTATCCCAGTAGCGTATCTAGGAGTGTTTAAGTAACGTGCGCTTGGTAATCCTAGAAGTAGTACATAAAGTCCAAGATGTGTATAGATGATTAAGGATGGATGCTTCTAATGAACTGGTCATGTGGTCGGAGGATCTCATATATATGATCCAACCATTTACGGAGGCCTTGTAGGACAATAAGGAAGAGACAAGGCTAGTATTACCTTATTGAGCAGCAAGTGTAGTAGGAGCTTTAAGAGTAGCCTCAATTTCCTTGCTATTTTTGGAGACATTCGATAACTTCTAGAGTACTTGTAGCTATTCATTAGTAAATAGGTTTGAGGCAGCCTCCATCTCATTTGATGATTTAGCTATGTATGTTGACTTGTTGATCCATTGTTGGCTCTATGATTTCCAATCTGCAGGCTTTTCATGTATATCCCAACACATATCCTTGGCGTGATAGGGCTTGTTACAATGCTTGTACCATGGTTGTTTATCTTTTTCCTTTTGGTTCCTTGAGTTACCTCCTTCATGGTTTACAACTAGAGCTGAACCATGGGACATGACTTCAGTGGGTGGATTTTGAGAGTGCATCATCACTTTCTTTCTACTTTCTTCCCTTGTCACTTTTGCAAAAAATTCCTTCAAGAAAGGAAATGGTTTAGTACCATGTACTCATCCCAAAACTTCATCAAGATCTTTGTTAAGGCCCTACAAAAAATCAAAAATGCACCCTCTTTCCACCATTTTGTTATACATGATCACATCATTAGGATATTTCCAAGTCACATTGTGAAATACATCAATTTCTTACCATTATTTTAAGAGAGTATTGAAATATTTAGTGACTAATGAGTTAACCTGCCAAGTATTGCAAATGGAAAATTAGACTTTTAAGCTTTGTGTGATGTTTTCAAGGTCTGAATACATCTCTTTTATGGTATCCCAGATCTCCTTGGCTATTTGATAAAATAGATCCAACTTTTCAATTTTGAGCTCCATTTAATTAATCAACCAAGCCATCATCATTGAGTTTTCTACCTTCCATTTTTTGTACATGGAAAAATGTTCTTTAGGCATGGCAATTGCTCATGTTAGGTAGCCCATTTTGCTCCTCCCTTTGATCATGAGCAGAATTGATTGATACCATTCATGGAAATTATTTTTGTTTAGTTTGTGTAAGGTGATTTGAAGAGAATGATTTTTAGTTTGAGGGGAGGAAAGGAATAAGGGTGGAGTTGAGATAGTCAAAATCAAGAAGGACTTCACTGTAGAGAATTTAGGTGCCACACTCACCATTTTGGTTTGCTAATTGGGCTCTCATGTTGGTGAAAGAACTGGCTCTAATACCATGAATAGGAAAGAAAGAAGAAAAGGTTAGAAAAATAATTCTCTTACTCTCTCGTTCATCTTCAATCAACAACTATAGAAATTTATAGGAAATAATTACAATAGGAAATTTGCTAAATAAGGAACAATAAATCTAGAAAATAACTGATAGATATTGATTCTAAGAATTAACTACTTTTGATAAGTTGATTCACAAAATCAAGCCCTAATTGATTTAGAGAATTAACTAATTTTGGTAAGTTGATCCACAAAATCAAGTCCTAAGTGATATAGAGAATCAATTAATTTTGGTAAGTTGATCTAGCTTAATACTAACTTTCTAATAGGAATTTTAAGAAGCTACAACATTTGTTGCCTTGAAATACTATCAGGTCATCTTGGATGTGGTACATGCTCAAGAATAGGTGTAGTACCCCTATATAGGACTACCAAAATCCATCAGATAATAATGTTCATAAGGACCAAGAGGGATTTCTTGATGTGAGTGTTGTGTTTCATGGGATATGGCTTTGAATGTAGCATTGTAGATAGCCTAGTGATGGGATGAATTCTTATTTTTAGGATAAGGACCACTTTTTTTTTGTTCCATTCTTCATGGGGGATGTTCACCTTTTTGTTTACTATGAGGGGTTCCTCCCACCTCTCTCTCCCCCACTTTGGGGCTTCTAACCCCTAGGTTGTTCCTTGGGGGGTTTTATGACCACTCAAATTTTGAAATTTCTTTCTTTCTTTTAATTCAATCCTCCAATATTTTTGCAAAAAATAAAAAATAAAAAAATAAAAAAGATATATGAACATTTATAACTCATGACCATCGAATTGTTACTAAATGGTGCTTTTATCTTATGCCATTCTTGTTGATGCCTTTATCTTATGTTATTCTTTTTCTTTCATTGTGGTTACATATTGTCATGTTCAAGATGTTAGTATTTCAATGCATGAGAGTTGAATTGTTAATGATAGTGATGTGGTGATCTGTCATAATTTAAATTAAATTTTAAAGTTTAAATTAACATGTGCATGAAAAGGTCTCAATTGCTTAATAAATTGCTAAAATACTATTGTTGCAACCAAAAACATTGGTGGCTGGAACACCGAGAGGTCACCAAGAACATAGCCTAACCCTGGATCTGTGCGAGGGCCATGCTAGATGTAAATGGATGAGGGGTGCCTTGAATGGTCTGGTCAATCAAATAGGAACTTAACTAGTGTACAATAACCTTTCATAAACATCGGTTTTAAATATGTTATATGCACGTTGATCGATAAGGGTAAAAGTGAATCAATTGAGAATAATGCAAAACATGAAAATAACAAAGAAAAATGAAGTAGGTTTGGGTGAGAAAGTGCACTGCCCAAAGATCAGGGGATCTAATTTTTTCTTGAATGAAGGAGGTTTACAACAGATGGTAGTGGGAACAAGCACAGCTTGCAACGAAGTAGTATGGTCACAGCTCCTTGAACTGCTATCAACAACTTGCTAACAAGGTCCTTTTGCTTGCCAATCTGCTTGCCAAGACTAATTGCCAAGAAGCAAAAATGCTAGAATGCCAAACACACTAAATATGCCAAAAGCTAGCCATAGGAATGATGAGTACAAAAGCCAACTATGCCCCAAAAAACAAACCCTTTGAACATTGTTCACTGGGGTATTTATAGGGCTAGGAGCAGGAGAAAAACATGGTTTGGATGCCACGTGTCCTAGGTTCCATAAAGTGTAAACATGACTATGTCATGCTACTGTGTAGTGCTAGGTGTGAAGACTGATACACTATGACCATACCATTCATGCTGCATGTGCTAAAGTCCAGTGAGATGCCATGTTTGTTATAAAGAAAACTATCAATAATGAATGTGAAATGGAGCCTGTCCTCCAGGACTACGTCTTTCCTACTCTTGTAAGTAGGGTCAAGTGTAGGGACAACTTTGGGGATAGTCAGGGGGAAGTGCAAAACAATGCAAACTTGCTAATTTTGTCTATTGAAGAGATGTTAGGATGAGAGTAACCATTGTTAACATGTTTTGGAGCTAACTGAAGATGTCTTGGGGCTCCCATGTGAAATTTATGCTATTTACGCTACCTAGCGTATTGGCGTAATGTCAATACCTACATGTTATGCTGTGCTACGCTATGTAGCGTAGTCGCTGATCTTGGAAAAAATCTTGCCTAAAAGTTGAAAATACCTATCTGAGGCCTAGCCAAGTAAGCAACTACAACCCTATCTTTCATGCTGATATTTCTTAGAACCTACTTAGTTCATCCTTGGGACACTTTGTTGTTTTGCATCCTCGCTACGCTATGCTATGCTGTGCAGTGTAGCATAGTGTAGCAGCCAATGTGACATGAATCCTTTGTTCAATCTACAATGCTTTATCAAGAAACTTTACTTGAAGCTTAAGGGAAAAGTGGGATAGTCAATCTTGGAGGCTGAAGTGTGACCAAGTGTAATTCTCTTACTAAAACCACTTAGCAGAGGGCCTTTGTACACTCTATCCTTGCTACACTGTGTAGTGTAGCACAACATAGCACCCAGTTTGGCTTGGATTCTAACTTAGTATTACAAGCATTTGGTCACGGGATGTCAGTCGATAGTAAACCTATTTGATAGTTGAAGCATGGGCAAATGTGCTTACTCCATCAGAGCCATCTGAGTAGGAGTATCGACAAAGTGCATCCCTATTACATTGTGCTATGCTACGTAGCATAGCATAGCATAGCACTTAAGTGAAGAGGATTTCTAATGAAATTTACCATATTTTTGCTGTCTCACGTTGCACATGCATCAAGGATGAAGCTGGGAAGATGTCCTAGATGGCTAAGTTATTGTCAATCTGCATCCTTTAGGTGCAATCAGTCTCCCCAAGGCTTGCTACACTATGCAGCGTAGTGTAGCGTAGCAAGTCTAGCAATTAGAAAACTTGTCGAACTATTTCATTCATCTTGAACACTTTCAGCAACTCCTAGCATGGTGCCTGGGTAGACCGTCAGTCGAGTTAAGTGTCCAGATGGGCAAGCTAGAGGGTGTAGCAAGCTTGTCAACCCAGGAGATAGAAAATTTGTTGAACTGTATGGTCTACCCCCAGTGCCTCTTTTATGCAAACTGGCCTTGTAACTAGATGCCACATTGACTGTGCCATAGATGGCATTGTCTACATGGTCCAACATGAAATCATGTTTGGGGGACCTCTTGCCCATATTCCAGAACTACTAAATCATGAGAGCTCTAAAATTTATGGTGTTTTAATGGCCCCTCTTTGTTGACATCTAGAGGATCTACCCGAGAGACATCGACAAAGAATACAAAACACCATGAGGAACCAAACACCAACTTCGCTCTTTAGTGCCTACTTGGATGATGCTCTACTATGTTTGAGAGTACTGGGAGAGTGATATGAAGAAAGGGGCAAGGGATGGATTTGATGAAATAGGTTCTGGGAAAAAATAAGTGTGAGATGCAATGCTTTGAGAAATTTTTTCCATAGCATGATCCCTCATTAGAGTGCTTATGAGGGAGCTAGCACACATGGGTGTGTTTCTTTGTTGGCCTTTGACCTCTAGTCAGAGTACTTAGAGATGATCAATTTATGGTCGAAGCGATCATAAAGCTGCTACTGTGCCATTTGTTTTAGGCACCATTTTTTAAATATTTTTTGCTCCTTTTTGCATTTTTGTGTCTTTCCTTTGCTATACACCCACGTTCACTTGCAAACAACCTGTTGTTATAGGATAGGTGTTTTCTCCCCAAGATGAGTTGTGTTACTACCATGTGGGGTTTTTCCCTGCCTACAGATGCTTCCCAGATGGCGAGTTGCATTACATCCATCATAGACTTGAGGGTTGAGCATGTGGGAGGGATATGTACATTGGGAAAGCTTGTAAAGAGGATATGGAAGATTGGAAGTATATAAGGAATGGTGGCTAAACTAGGTAAAATCAGAGAGTAGGACATGCACTCTCAAGCAATGAGGTTAATCAAAGTGGATACTTCATAGCAATGTAGTGTCTTGGCTTTCATGGTAAAAAATATCTTTCAATGATGCCATATTAGCTTGTATCCTACAAACACAACAGAGAGAAAACCAAAAAAACAACCATGAAGTGAAGTGAGAGCAAAGTCCCACTTGCTTTAGACATCGCCGAAGCAACAAGTATTATTGCTAAGGTGTGCAATGTCCAAAGTAAGAAGGCTAGCATAGATCTCAGCCACGGTAGGCTGGAAATGGTGGCACCAAAGAGACTAGGAGTAGCGGTGATGCAAGAGCTCAAGATTCCTTGCCCAAGGCAAACATCATGTAGTCCAACTGCAAGGTGAGAAGCCTAATAGTTGAACACCTCTTAGCCTCGGATGATGGTGAGGGGTGAAGGATGATAATCTTGTGGCTAGGCCACAATAGTGCTGGGCCTCCAACTACAGTTGCTAACGGTAGGAGCTACTGCTAGGATGAGTGGTTGTGATAGCAGTAGCTCCGGAAAGTCAGCAAGATGTCAAACAACATCTTAGGAAGATTAGCAAGATTCCAAGGGTAGTGATGCTACATGTGTTCTAGAGGATGTTTCCTTGGCATCGTGAACTACATTCTAGAACTATAGCATCCCATCCTGTGTTGCCCAGAAATCTTGAAATGTGCACGCTCTCTTGTTCGTAGGGTCATGGATGTGAGCTAGGAGAGCATTGCACTATGAACCTAGTTTAAGATCTTGGTAGACCATCAGATGTGCTAGTTTAAGGTCCTAGCAGACCATGATCTACTGTTTTAAGGTCCTAGGAGACTACTATGCTAGTTTAACATCATAGAAGATAGTGGAGGGCCAGTTTAAGGTCATAGCAGATCATGCTATGGATGCCAATTTTACATTGTAGCCCAAGGACATGCTATGCTAGTTTATAGTCATAGTAGGCTATCTGTGCCAATTTTATGTCATAGCAGATGTTCTTTGTTACTTTTATGTCATAGTGGATGATTGTCTTACCTTAATTTGTACCCGATGTGATCCTTTGCATTAGAAGTAGTATGGCTTGAGATATAAGTGGTTGACAGGATTTGTGAACTTGTTGCCATCCATATCGGCCAGTTTGAAGGCCCCGTTCTCATAGGCTTTTTTCACTATGAAAGGGCCTTCCCAGTTGGCTGAGAATTTGTTTACATGTTCATGAATAGCCTTGAGGACTATGTCCTCCTTTTTGATTGGTTGTTGATGTAAATTACAGTGGTGCTTTTGCTATTGTTTGTCCTAGTACCATTCGATACGATCAAGTGTTCAGGCACACTCCTCCTCTATGGAGTCAAGATCAATGATCCTTGACTCATTGTTTTGAGCCTCATCTACAACATTTGAGAGGATCATTTAAAGTGATGAAACTTGCAATTTGAGAGGTAACACTACTTTAGATCCGTAAACAAGACTATATGGAGTCTTACCTGTAGCTATCCGGCATGTTGTATGGTAAGCCCAAAACACATAGAGGATTTGCTCATGTCATCACCTTTTACTGTTACTAAGCATCTGTTTGAGCAGGTTGATAATGGATTTTTTTTGCCTCTGCTTGATCATTTTCTTGTGGGTAGTACGGTGATGAAAAAGAGTGCTTAATGCCAAGGTTGTCACAAAAGGTTTTGGTTTCTGCACTACTAAATGGCCGGTTGTCTATCATAATAGTCATGGGAAGACCAAACCTTGTTACTATGTTGTCCAAGATAAAGTGGCAGACCTGTTGAGATGTAGTCTTCCTTAGGGGAATATCCTCTACCCACTTTGTGAAGTATTCAGTTGCGGTGATGATGAAGCTATGTTCTGCGAAAGACTTAGGTGTGATAGGTCCTATGATGTCTAGTCCTCATCATTGGAATGGCCATGTAATCTATGTAGGATGTAACTTAGTAGGTGACATGTGTATGATCTTTGCATGGCATTGACATACATCACACGTTCTAACTTTGGCAAGGTAATCTCGTTTGATGCAAGGCTAGTAGTACCCTAGGCATCTAATTTTTACTACCATAGCCCTAGGGGCTATGTGTCCTTCACATAGTCCCTCATGGATTTCATTAACAATTTTTTATGCTTCTTCCCCACCAACGCAAGTTAGCAATATCCCATCAAAGGAGCATTTGCATAAGGTGTTGTCTCCTATAAGGACATATTGCTAGGCGTGCTTTTAGATTGTAGCCTTTTGAGCAGATGTCAAGCCATGTGTGGGTTCATTGTGTTGAAGGTAAGCTTTAATGTTGGCATACCATTCTTGGATATCTATTGCATTAATAGAGCAATGTGTACCACTTGAGTAATAGGATTTGTACATTCTATTATCAAACTAGGAAAAGTGGCAAACAAGTGCGATGACACATTCAATGCTAACGTGGCTGGTGCATTAGCTATGGTGTTCTAATTATGGGCTACATGTTAGATGTCTAACGTTGTAAATTATTTTAGTAAACTCTTAGCTAGATTACAATAAGGTTGTAAATGTGAAGCCTTACAAGCACAAACTTCAGTGATCTGGTTGAGAACTACTTGCGAGTCACCCTGGACTGCCAAATGTTGGATCTATAGCTCTTGGGCTTCTAAGGGGCCCCTAAGGAGTCCTTCATACTTAGCTACATTGTTCATACAAAGGAACGTATAGCAATATGCAAAGGGTCAAATTTACTCATAGGGAAATGTAACAACTATGGCGGCACTTCCACCTCATGTAGTTGCAGCGCCATCAAAATGTAAGCTTGCTTTAAAATCAGATGGTACAGAGTTTAGGCTATTGATGTGTTCATCCAAGAATTCAGGTTCTATTATTTCTTAATCATTAATGGGTGAAGTCATTAGTTGTGTGGCTATTTCTTGACCCTTTGTTGATGATTGGGCTATATAATGCAAATCGAATTTCGTTGTTATAGGTTTCCATCGAGCTATCCTACTACTCTCATACAAGTTTGTTGTGATAGCCTGAAGTATGTTGCTCTTACATATGATGTTAATCTTGCTGCAAAATAGGCAATGTCTCCACTTTTTTAGCACAAATACTAGGGTGAGACAATATTTTTCTACCTCGTTGTATTTTTCCTTATAAGCTATTAATCCATGACTTAAATAGTAAATTGGGATTTTTGATCCATCATCTCTTTTCTGATAGAGCAACACAATAATAAATGTGTCCAAAGTGGCAAGGTAGATGTAGAAAGGCTTATCCCTCTATGGTGGGTAAACAGTTGGGAGGTGTAAAATATCTTTCTTTAAGTTATCAAAGGCTTGTTAACATTGATCTGTCCACTCGATGTTGACCTCCTTTTTAAGCAGATGTTGCATGGGGTGTAGCTTGTTTGTCAACCTCGTGATAAACCTTCTAATAAATTGCACTCCACCTTGCAATCCACGTAATTCTTTATGGTTTGTAGGTGGTTCTAAGTTGACAATGACCCTTACTTTATCAAGGTCCACTCATATTCCTGTTTCTGACACTATGAAACCTAGCATGTGTCTGATTTTAACTCTGAAAGCATATTTCTTAGGATTGAGGCATAGGTCATGCCTATGACAATGTTGGAGGACTATATTGAGATCATTGGGGTGATTGATAGCTTCTTTATACTTGACTACTATATCATCCACGTACTCATTCAATCTCTCCAAGAGGTAGTCACTAAAAATATATGTCATGGCTTGTTAATAAGTTGCTCCACCATTTTTTAAGTCCAAATGACATCATTGTATAACAAAAGGTTCCCGAAGGGGTCATGAAAGTGGTTGACAACTAATGCTCTGGTTTTATACGGATCTAGTTATAGCTTGAGAACCCATCCATGAAGGATAGTAGGGCATGACCAATCATAGTGTTAATAATTTGGTCAATACTTGAAAATGGGAAGTTATCCTTAATTGTTGTTTTGTTCAAGTCTTGAAAGTCTATACAAATTTGTATACCTTTCATTTTCTTAGAAACTACAACGATGTTCAATACCCATTCTGAGTAATTGACCACCTGGAAGAAACCAGCTCGATAGAGCTTGGTGATTTCATCACGTACGGCTAGTGCAATCTCAGGTTTGATTTTACGAGCTTTTTGCTTGACTGCCTTGACATGCGGATCTAGGATGATGTTGTGTTGTATGAGCCATGGGTCTAGACCTGGCATGTTGTCATATGACCATGCAAACACTTTAGAATTGTCATGGAGAACCTTTGAGATGTCTTGGTGTACCTGTGGATGTAATGGAGAGCTAATTTTCAAGGTTTTTTCTTCACCTCTAGTAGTAGTTATGGGGATTTTAGTGAGAGGGTCCTCAATCACATCCTTGACCTCTAAGTCTAAGGCTTGGGCTAGGTGTTCAGGCCAGTCTAGGGATGTTTCCAGGGACACTATGGTGTTGTGAGAGGATATCTCAAAGTCTACCAATTCTTGATTCAAGCATCCTATAAACTTGTTGTAGGGACCTGTTAAGATCAAAGGGGAACAAAAATCATCATGCATAGCCATTTTTTTAGGTGGACCTGTCATAATAAGCAAATAAACCAAGTCAAGTGATACTTGTTTCAAGCAATAGCATGTAACAAACATATGTAAATTAATGATGCAACATAAGATAATTACCAGTTTAAGGTCTTAGCATACTACAATAATGTAATAATTTGGTCTAAAACGTAAAATGAATGCTAAAATTGCCATTTTAAGGTCATGGCAAACCGTAACTGGGCTCCGTTGTAGGGAGAATGCTAAGATTACCAGTGTAAGGTCATGGTGGACCATAATGATGTAAAGTTTGGTCTAAAGTGTAATATGAATGCTAAAATTTCCATTTTAAGGTCATGGTAGACTGTAACTAGGTTTAAAATGTGAAACGAATTGTTAAAATTGCTAGTTTAAGGTCATGGCAGACCATCATTTGGCTGTATTGTAGGTTAACATTATTAGTTGAAGGTCTTTGTGGACCGTGGTGTGACGGTATTGTAGGTTAAAATTGCTAGTTTAAGGTCTTCGTGGACCATCATATGGACCACACTATAGGTTAAGATTGCGAGTTTAAGGTCTTTGCGGACCGTTACTGGGTTGTATTATAGGTTAACATTGCTAGTTTAAGGTCTTTGCAGACCATGGTGTGTTTAAAATTTGCAAATGTAGAGAGAAAATTTTTGTGGGCCTACTTACTACACTGCCAATGAGTGTTACACTCTAGTGGAACTATGCTATAGTAAGTGTTACGCTGCAGTAGTGTCCCGCGTTACCCGGAATGTGAAAGTGACAAGTGTTTTACCACGTCAGCTATAAATAGGAAATTAACCCATAGTAAACTTGTCATTGTCCTTGTCAGAGCCCACACTTAGAGTGTAGAGCAGTCAAGCAGAGAAAGCGTAACAGGCATAGCATAGCAGCTGGTACTACCGATTTGTGAACGAGGTAATGGCGCGCAAAGACGAATGCAAGCATCAGGGATTGGCCAAGGTGGAGGAGGTGAGTAACACTCTAAGATGCCTATCCAAGGTGCATGTTGAGCTATAGCAAGAGGCTCTATCTTCTCGATAAGTTGTTACGCTACCCTTGTTTCCATTATGTGATGCATCAGGTTATATTGCAATTTCCATTACTATTGTCATTTTTGCAACTATTGTCACTATTTTTTGTTGCTACTTTGGCCGCTATGCTGTGGTTCTCACTACTTGGCTGCAGCAACTGTATGGTTGCTACGCTATGACTACATGCAGTATTGCCCTGGCCACCATTGTTAAGAATGGTAACTACACTATTGCAGGGGTTTGAGTGGCTCTAGGCAATGTAGTGCATACTCGGCATAGCGTATCGCCCTTAGAGGGGTTTGTTTGTTTACAAACTAGGATAGCATGACACATGCTTGGCATAGCGTAGCACGAGCCATTTCTTGTGGTAGGGTAGGGTTGGGATAATGGGGGCACTGTGAATTATTTTTCACCTGCACTCTTAAGACTAACATTTTTTTACTATTATGCTACGCTGTTATATTGACAAGCCCTTCGGTCGTTACACTGTCAATCTATTACATTGATATACTGTTAAACTTGTGACACTGCTATGCTATTAAGTTGGTCATGCTACTAAATTTGCTACATTGTAATGCTTGTTCCATTGTGATGCTACATGGGGTGTAGTTGTCTTGCTACGTGGCATGTAGCGCAGTTGTCACACTTGTGCTAAAGTGTAACTATTATGCTACATTATACAAGGCATGTCTACTGCATTGCACATAACGATTGCACTGTGTGGTGCACCTGCCATTGTTACGCTATGCTACATGGAGCTATGCTATGCTACACGTGATACTTTGTTACGATGCATGCAATGTTTAACGTTGTTCTACAGGGGGCTTATTGTTTCATGCTAAAAGAAAATTTGTAATTGGAGGATAATGCTACGCTATATGTAAACATAGGGTCATGCTACACTATATTAGTAATTATCACTTGAATACAATGTTAATGTTTGGTGCTTTGTCATGCAGGGTCATGTTGAAACACATCCTAATTGTCCTTTAGGTGGTAGGAGTCCTATGCTGCCTTAGTGAACCCATGGCCAATGTTCCCCACCCCATGCATGAGTAGGGGAGTAGGTGATTTAGTTTTAGGAGGGTGCACGAGAGTTCCTAGAGTTCCTCCTCCACCATTTTAGTGTGATCGCGTGGTCACACTTATCGGCCGAGACAGTGGCTATACTTACAGAAACATTATTGTCTAGGGAAAATCGGGGTATTTTCAAGTTTATGGTTGATGGGTCGATCGGTGACGAAGGGGTGAAAGGCTCAAATCAACACCCAAGGGGCTTGAGGTGCCTAAGTTGGATTTGGGACATGCCTGAATAAAAATGCTATCACTTGTACAACACGTTGTACGTTGCCCGTCACATGGGCACTTGCTTTCAGAACCCACCTGAAACCATTTACTATGCCAATGGGTGAGTCCTATGAAGGTATTTTAACATGTTATGCTAGAAAAAAATGCTTACGGTATTCTTGTTTGTTACCAGGTTTTATATTAACGAGAGTGGTCTTCACAGTAACACTGATACGTTAGCATTGGCTCAAACGGCTCTGCAAGAGTTCTTCTCTACCGGGAATGTGTGTATTGGTGTTATAGAACAACTTGGGCTTGATCTTAAAACCTATCCAACTAGGTTTTCTAGATTCTATGGGAAATGTAAAGAAGTTAGCTAGTTGGATAGCGAATGGGTGTCGCACCGACCGATTACCATTGAAGATGTTCTAGTGGAACTTCCATCATTTCCTACACTATTTAAGCCTGGTATGTTAAACCTTGCATTTGTTCTTATCTACTCAAGTGATGATGTGTTTTTTTCCTTTGCTAACTTTCTTGTTTGTTGCTAACTAGTGTAGTAGCAAGGGAATCCTAAGAGGTCATAGTGATCACCTTTGGGCGTGACGATACCAACCTCTTCTTCAAGTACAAGGAGGTGGAGGAGACTCAGCATTGGCTCTACAATGGCGCCCCAGGTACCCTTGTGCACAACATTCAAGAGGCTGGGCTCATGGATTTATTTTTTATTGTCAATCCAAGTGTGCCAGCTACAGAAATGCTTTCCTTAGCCAATTCCTTCTCCGAGAAGGCCAACTGCTTCCACACACATGTTCACAATGTGCGAGTGGTGTTTGAAATTAATGATCAACTATTTGCAAATCTTTTCAATGTCCATTCTGATGGTCTCCCTATAGGATAAAAATTTAGGAAAGATGCAAACCATCAAGGGGATATCGAGAAATGGCTAGGAACAAGCAAGGACTGAAAGGGGATTTATATCCACAAGGTCAAGCTAGTGGTGGCCCAAACAATTTATCTTGTCTTCCATACCCATACTTTCCCTAAGCTACTCTCCCAAGGAAAAATCCTTGGAGTGGAGTAGGCTTGGATAATGAGGGAGGTCATGGAGGAAGGGACCCATTACAACTAGGCCAGGTACCTTTCTGAAGGCTTGCAGGCTGAGATGGTCAAGCTTCATGAAAATATTGACTCTCGTTTCAATGTGCACTATGCATTTTTCGTAGCTTGCCTGTGATAATTTTTAGAATTCCTAGTGGTTCATGAAAATGGTGCCTGGGTATAGCAGGACCATAACTAGATATCTAAGCCATGGATTCACTAGGTTTTCCATACCACCCAATCCCAGGACCCCACGAAAGCTATTGGGGAATTACTTTCAATAACGACGAGGGATTGCATGGCATGCCCCTTTCATGCCTGGGACAGTGTAGGAGAGGTGCCTCCCATTAACACAGGTAATGTGTTAAGGGGGGAACACCTCATTGCAGAAATAGTGAAGACTAGGCTACAATGTAAGAAGTCTCATCTTGTAGAAGAGCCTCCCCGTATGAATGAAGAAAGGGGGAAAAAGCTGGCAATCAAAGTCCACAGAGTGCATCCCCTAGTTGGTAAGTGTGCTTGACTATTTTGTTAGTGTAGCACTTGCTACACTATGTAGCGTCGCACAGCGTAGCGCCTGTTTCAAGTTGGAGTACCCTGGTTACTACGATTACGCTTTATTAGTAGATAAAGAAGAAAAAGAGGAAGAGACCCTAACCCTTGGAATAGGGGCACCTGCTTGAAAAACCCTAAATTTTTAGGGAATCCTTGCTTCACTAGGCTGTTGCAATTCAGGCAATGTCATGGTAGTTCATTAGGAGATGGATGTTCTGAGCTTTAGGTTGTACAGTTTGGCAAATTTTCTAGCTGGGTAATTTGCCTAGCTGACAACCTACACAGAAGCAATGCAGAGAGTTTTCGACGGTGCTCAAAATGCACAAAACAATTTGGCAGGTTTTCTAAGTGAAGGATTTTGCTACGCTACGCTACGCCATGCAGCATAGCAGGCTTCGGGAGATAGTTGTTCAAGCAGTTAACCATAAATTATTACAAGACAAGGTGCTACGCTACATAGCATAGCACAGTGTGGCGAAAGCAAGACAGGAAGGCTCGTCTTAATTAGTGATTTCAAATGCATTAAGTTAGTGCCTTCGAAAATAGTTGCTTCGCTCGACTCCAAGTTCTTCTGCAATGGCTCCTTCACCAGAAAGCGGAAAACTTGGCAAAAAGTAGGCCATGTTGGTTGCTACGCTACACTATGCCACATAGCATATCACAGCGTAGCAACTTTGTAGGAACAATGAAAGGCATCTCAAAGGGCGGGATCAGCAAGTTTGCAAGTTTCACAGTGCAAAGGGAAAATTTTTCAGGTTGGTGACATTTTCACAACTAAGGCCAGCTGCTATGCTATGCTACGTAGCATAGCAAGTATGCACAAGGCAGTCGAAGCAGTTCAAAGGTTTCCAACACACGCAGCAAGATACAATGCAAGTCTTTGCCTCAAACTAGTGGCCATGCTATGCTACGCTGCATAGCATAGTACAGCATAGCAAGATGCCACACTACACCAACATGCTGCATTACAAAGCATGGCACAGCATAGTAGGAAGTTGCACTACATCAATGCACTTCATCTATTTGCACCATTGAGTTCTGACGACGTAATTACAACATGGCAAGCTTGTCCAATGGTCATGCATGTCCAAAGGTCGTGCACATCCATACAACATGGACAAGTTAACATGGGTCCAGGACACATGGTGTCCAAACTGCATGTATCGCATTCCCTTGGCCTTATAAATACCCCAATGAGCAATGCTCGAAGAGTCATTTCTTGAAGGTTTGGTCAGCTGATTAGTGAATTGGCTAGTTGGCAAGCAAAAGTTAGCATTGTACTCCTAAGCATTAAAAACATCTTTTTGGACACTATAAACAGTTGGCACTCTCATTTGGCATTCTATTCTACTCTTTCCTGTCATCCTCATAGCATTCTGCATTATTGACTCCCAAATCTGCACTCAAGCATACATCTATCTTACTCTAAATGTCTCAGTTACTCTTGGGATCCCTACGCCCCTCAGTGCCATGCAATCAATTGTATCCACCTTAAAAGAGTGCATTTTACTTTGTTTTCTTGCTTATCATTGCATTTTACATTGTTTTCTGTTCCTTTTGCATTTAAAAATTATTATTCTATTCTACAAGTCTCGTTTTCAAATTACCCATTTATGAAAAGTTATATTAACACCGACTAAGCCCCTGTATGATTGGCCAGACCATTCAAGGTGCCCCATTTTCATTTTATCTAGCATGGCCCTCATGTGGATGAGGGGTTAAGATTGTCATGATCAATGACCTCTCGGTGTTTTCCAGCCACTAACATTTTCATTTGCAATAGTTTTCTGGCACTAGAAGGAGGGCCTTTAGTGCCCCTTACAGTAGTCTTGTAAGCGTTCTACACCCTAATACATGTTAGCATAAACTTGACACCCATCTATGATTGTTTACGTATTGTGCTATGTAGATCGATCGCTCCAATGGTTCCTCTCGAATCCTACAGGACCTAAAGCCTCCGATTTCTATTTCACTCGCTTGTTTTTACTATAGTGTTGCACACATTCTATACCCTATCGCACACTAGCATAAACATGAAACCCTTTTACAATTGTTTATGCATCATGTGGTACAGATCGGTCGCTCCGACGATTCCTTTGGAATCTGGCAAGACATAAAGCCTTTCTTTATTGCTTTCCATTTTCTTTGCTTTTCTCATTTTTGAAACTATTTAGCTTTGTGACAATAGCTTTCTTGAGCACCGTTGCCAACACCTTCAAAGTTGAGGTTTCCATCATAGTTCAAGGAATCACTAGTGCCGAACAATTGCTCAACCCAATGCTGGAAGCACATCGATCCCTTAGGATCCAAAACTAGGGACCTGAGGGCTTGGCCTAGCGGCATGAACGTTATAACCTCCTCTATGCAAAGGTGTAGGCAAACCTACCCTTGGATATGCACAAACTCGAAGACAAACATAGCTTTGAGTTCGCTTACGGTGATGGGAAGGAATTTGTTCCCACTCCCGACACTTCCATACCTTTGACACAAATGAATCAATGGCTTCTAGACTAGCTAATCCAGTTGGTTAGACTTAGGGAGCAATAGGATACGGTGTCTAATCATGAGGATTCCTTCCAGGACGGATAAGAGAAACTCGATTCCCAATTTGATGGGAAGGTCAAACCAACCCCATTACCGTCCCTCCTACCCAGTCCTTCTGGACTAACCCATTATCTGTTGCCACTCCCTTCGTGATCATGTCTATGGTTTTGTAGCCTGCAATCACATCTACAATGGGTAGCCATGTCAACCCCTCAGTGTATCAATGCTCTTTTTCACCTGTTTCACCTATTTCATTTGCAGCTACTATTCCTTTGCAAACCATTCATCAATCCATTCCTGTAGTGCATCACACGCTAATCATGGCTACCCTGCCACATGTTCACACTGTGCCTACCTCATAGTCATGTGCAGCCTCCCCTTTCATTCCTGCATTTACACCTATCCCACCATCAATGGCAGGCCTAGGTCCATCCACATGTTGGACCCCATTCATTGCTCCCCTTGCTACACTACCATCATAGATGTCTCACATCCACCATCAGACTTACCAAGTGCCACAAACAATATTGCCCAGCACAAGACTCTGGTCTATTCTGCCAGCCATGCAAACAGTTTATCTCGTAGTGCAACCCTCAGATGTTGCCATCACAGCACCACCTATTAGTTTGTGGATGCCACAAGCAACACAAGTCGTTGAGGCCACCCCGACGGTACTATCAGTGGGCCATGCTACCGCACCCACCATCCCACATATGGGAGCTGCCCCAGTAGTTCCCCAACCATCTACGTCATCACAAGGTTTGGATCAAGCATTCCAGCTTATCCAGACCCTCACTAAAGAAATAAAATGCCTTAAGGCTGTCGGGTTTGACACGGTACAAGTCATAGACTTTTACCAAGATGATCCCATCAGCCCTACCATCCCGGCACTAACGCTACCCCCATGGATGTCCCTCCCACACTTCATGAAGAACAATGGGGAGGGGGATCCCAATGCACATCTTATTACCTTTAGGTCTGAATCCCTCATATTGCAACCATGGCCACACACGATTATCTGTGTCTTTGCTATGTCCCTAGCCATGAAAGCCTTGGATTTGTACCGTGCGCTACCACGCTCATCTATTTCAACCCTAGAGGAGCTTCTGACCCAATTCATGATGCAGTTCAAGTATAACTTAAAGCCAGAAATCACGCTAGATTAATTGATGAGTGTAAAGCAGGATCCTCTAGAACTGGTCCAAAAGTTCATCCAGTAGTGGAGCGTAACCCTTAATGAAATCCATGAGCCCATCGTAGAGGCCCATTTGCTGGCTATTTTTAAGGGTGTAGTAAACGACTTCATCAAGTCTAAGTTGTACTACCTTGCTCCTCACACTCTTAGCCAAGCCTTTGCTTAGACTAAGAGCATATAGGATGCGACCGAGGTGAGCAAAGACCTAGCCTATATTGCCTACAAAAACACCTTCACAAGGAAGGATAAGGGTAAGGCTACAACAGCCATGGTGGCTGCTGTGATGAGCGAGGCCAAGCCCAAACCTAATAACAATGATAACAAGAACAACAAAAAATCAGCCACACCTGCAGCTAACCTCGTGCCCAAGTAGGGCCACATACAGCAAACTGTCATACCTACACCCGAGACATCTGCACAACCCAAACCGAACTTTGAGTGTAAAGATCACTCAAAGTATACCTTGCTACCTATCAAACCTTCATAGCTTCTGAAGCAGCTACTGGCAGTGGGACACATCCAACACAAGCAGATGAAGGAAGAGAGAATTAGGAGACATCAACAATACTGTGAGCTCCTTAGGAACCCCTCTTTGGCCTTTTCCAATGAGCCCCTAGTTCCTAAGGGTTTCAGGCTAGATAGGTTTTGTGACTACCACCAACAATGTGGTCACAAAATGGATTACTGTCTGGCATTAAAGGATGAAATCCAAAGGTTGATTGATTAGGGAAAACTATTGTTGGATGAGAGCAACCCAATACATCCTAAAAATCAATCTCTACATGTCTACATAGACCCCCTCAATGCTCACAAGGTCGGTTATGTTATCAACACCATCGATGTTGACAGTGATCCTAGGCTACCCCAGCAACTGTTTGTGGTCCGTTCACCTCAACGTAGTGCACCAGCACCACCAGTGGCTGGCCGAAGTTTGCAGTAGCTGTTTGTTTTGAGGATCCCTCCCTGAGCATCCACCCCCATGCCACCCCACTCGTTAACACCGTTAGCTCCGTTTGTCATCAGCGGGTCAACTCCTTCAACAGCCCTCATCCCGCGCAAGACAGCTGAACAACCTTCTCATCCTAAAAAATGGAAAGTGCATTTTGCAGGTGAGATGTCGAGGTGAAGTACTATCCTAGGTATTTTCAAGACTATGTCTTCACCCCCTACATCTACGCCCTCATCACCAAAGAGGGACGTTGCTACAACCACACAGTCTGCACCACCTTGCCAAAAAGGATCTAAACCCAGATCTGAAGCTACCCCTCCTCAGGAAATTTGTCTCCTAGGATGAATAGAAGAGGAGAAAGGTGGTAAACAGGGCATGGCCAAGACCTCTTGGATGCTCTCACACAGGTCAGGTAAGCTCTAAAACAAAAGAACACTACATTGAGATTGTACAACCTAATCATGACATCCATCCCACACCGTGAGGCTCTCATCTGCATGTTGACGGTGATTCTAGTCAACGAAGACATGCCAACAGAAGAGGAAGCGATTCATTCGGTCATGCTTCCCTCTGCGCCTGCAGAGCTAGAACCATCTCAACTAACTTTCTGCGACAACTCCATTAGGGAAGATCTCGAAAGGGGCCAAGTGACTACAACACCCCTATTCATCACAATTTGGGTTGGCCAACGTCGGATTCGAAGGGTACACGTTGATGATGGGGCTACCATGAATGTCATCCCCTTCCCTATTGTGGACAAGTTGGGCTTGGTCGACTAGATCAAACCCATGATGACCTCATGCCTGAGGTCATTCAATGGGATACAGGTCGTGGTTAAGGGCACGGTCCACATAGATTTTGTGGCAGGGGATCAGTTCCCCACGAGCACAATGTTCATCATGGTCGAGGAGATGCCCGAGTTTAACATATCTTAAGGAGATCATGGTTACCACAACTTAGATCTGTCTCTTCACCCATTCATCAAGAAATCCACCTACCATACGCAGGCAGGGAGGTGGTGATCCATGATGACAAGGTAGCAACACAAGCAATCAATAATGTGGACATGGAGCAGGCCTTAGAGGTCGTAACCTCTGAGAATGAAGTGCCTGCTTACACACATGCTAACTATCTAGCAGGGGAATCAGTTCAGCAAGCCGGTCCCCAAAATGAAGGCATGTGGACTAAGTTGCCCTTCCAAGCAGGGGACAATGATGTGGACGAAGGCTTTGGCAAGGTGCCTCAGTCTTATGTTCCGCTCAATCCATGATGGGTCAAGAAGCAGCTACGCGCAACGTAGCAACCCTGCTACTTCCTTCCCAGTCACCATCCTTTGTATATTTACCACCCTTTGTTGCTATGCTATGGCCCAAAATAGCCTAAAACTAACTATGGCCCGAAATTGCCTAAAACTAGCTATGGCATGCAATGGTCTAAAACTATGTTCCCCCATAGCCCGAAATGGCCTAAAACTAGCAATGGTCCGCAATGACCTAAAACTAGCGATGACCCGAAATGGCATAAAATTATACCTCCCCATGGTCCGAAAAGACCTTAAACTAGCAGTTTTAGTGTAGCAGTGACTTTATCAGTCCAAAAAGACCTTAAACTAGCAGTCTTAGTGTAGCGGCGACTTTATCGATCCGAAAAGACCTTAAACTAGAAACTCCAATGTAGTTTCAGCTTTAGCAGTTTGGAAAGACCTTAAACTAGCATTCCTAGCATAGTGTTTCACTCTAGTTAGCAGTCCAAAAAGACACTAAACTAGCAGTTTTGATCTGTTACATGTATGCATTCCGGAATGATGTTAAACTAGTAGCTTCACATTTTTTCATTGGCAACTTTGCATTTTTAACAGTTTCACATTCTCACATTGACAGTCTTACATTTTTACATTTTTTTAATAGTTCCACATCTCCATGCTATAGTGGTCTGCCATGACTTTAAACTAGCAAATTTTAATCTTTATATCATACTTTGCTAGTTACATCTCATCATTATTTTGCAACTTTTCATCATACATGATTACTACCAAAAGGTGCCTCTTAACTAGGCTTTCATTTCATTTTGGCAGGTTGAGCAAAAAAATGGAAATCCATCGTGATCTCTCCATGCCTTTAGCTTTAGCAAGTCCACATGACAAGCTCGTGAGATAATTGAACCTAGACCTAAGCATCTGGGGACCAACTGCAGCTAGCACCATAGCATCCTTAGAAACATTCCCAGACTGGCTCGAGCATTTGGTTTAAACTCTAGATTTAGAGGCTGGGAATGTAATTGAGGATCCTCTTGTCGAGATGCTTATGACCACGTCCAAGGGGGAAGTAAAAACATTAAAACTTAGCTCCCTCCTAGATGCGCAGATGCACAAAGATGTAGCCAAGATTCTGCAAGACAACATTAAGGTATTTGCATGGTTATATAGCGACATGCCAGGTTTAGATTCGAGGCTGATACTGTAATGATGAAAAACGGCAGTTGCTAGAAACACCAAGTGAATTTCTGTGTACACAGTTCCAACCCCAGATCCATGCAATGGCGATGCTAGAGAAAACGAATCTAAGGTGCCCTAAATGATCTTGTTGATCAGACAGGAACTTACTTAATTAGTAAATTTTGTAATGATTGGATCACAAAATGACGATTTCAATGTGAAGGTACAATATCAATTGATGGGAAAATGAGATTTTCTCTAAGATCGAGTCTTGAAGATAGTGATAACAATGTAAACGATGCAAAACAATTGTAAAATCAATGTAAGTAAAATGAAAAAAATTGAATTTGGAGAATGTACGATCCCAAAACTTGGGATTGAACTTATAGATAAATATATTGAATACAATGGTTGCAAGCGGCCTTCAGTTTAGGCGAAGTGCATGCCGAGAGCAAGAAGTTATTCAGAGATAAAATAAGCAAAGGCCAATCTACCTTGTTCTAGCCAATTTGGGTGCAAGGGAGTCAGGCTCAAAGCAAAATGTTTGCTAACTTGAAGTCTCAGGTCAAAAACTTCTCTCTGTCACCGTCGATGCTCTTCTCATCGTCTCGCCAATCCTTTTTTCTTTTTGCCAATACTATCAAAAATTGCTAACCCTTTGATCTTTGTCAACTAGGGTATTTATAATATTAGGGTTAAGAAGACAACATGGTTTAGATGAAGCATTTCCTAGGCCCACAAAATACCGTTGACCTGATGTGCCGTAGCTAAAGCTTATGGCGCTACGCTGTGTTACGCTCTAAAGCGTAGTATAGCGTAACTACCCCTTAAAAAGATAATTTATTTGAGTTTTTCTCTTGTGTTGAATGAATTGTTCTGTGATTACACTATGATATGCTAGAAAGTGTATCGTAGCGTAATTACTACCACTACCTAAATTTTGTTACCTTTGTCACTGCGGATAAGTCAACTGCGCTGCTTGTGTTACACTGTGTAGCGTAACATGGCGTAATATGACAACAGTTAAGATTTTTGATTATGGCCAAACTTGCAAAATTGAAGTGTTGCCACTGTGCATCCTTTATTCTATTTTGTCTTCTAGAGTTCACTACGCTAAGCTGCGTAGCATAACTGGCCCTTAGCCAAAAAAGAAAATTTGCTGAGATGTGCAAGTATTTCCAATGTTTCCACTGCCTAGATGTTTTGATGCCGCTTTTGTGCAAGTATTTGTCTAAACTTCAAGACTTTCCTAAATCATTTAGATCTCAAAATTCATGGTGTTTCAATGGTCTCTCTTTGTTGACGTTTGGAGGGCTTGCCCTAGAGACGTCGACAAATAATACAAAACACCGAAGAGGTAAAGACACCAACAATGTCCATCGGCAACTACTTAGATGTTGCTCTGTTAAACCTGGAAATGCAAAGGTTGGGAGCATAAGCAGCATAGGAGGGATCTTATAGTAATGAGGGAGGGAGGTTCGGGGAAGACTCAAGCATGAGTGGGATACTTCGCAAACATGCTATTAGGCATCTTCTCGCGGGTGTTTTCTCGAGAGGTTACATTGTTATACTATATATACGAGGCTTGCATGGATGATTTGTGTTATGCCTGTGTAGCCTAGATAAGTTGTGTTTCATCCATTTTGCCTAGCTATGGCCATTTCTTTTTAATAGAATGCTTTCCATGAGGCATGTTGCATTACGTCAATTCATGGATGGGATGATTATCATGTGCGAAGGAGTTCTTGCACGCTCGCATTCTGTACAAATAGGAAGGAAGGGTAAAGGTGATTATAGGGATAAAAGGAGGAGAAAGTAAGGTAAGTTGTCCAATGGAGGAAAAAAGGAAGGGTCTGCATTCCCAAGTAGTCAGACTAATCTGAGCAGCCACCTCAAAACGCCGTGATGTTTCGCCTCCAAGTGAGTGCATTCTTGAACAACGCTATCATAGCAAGTAATCTACAAAACACAATAAAGAACAAAGAGCAAAAGCAATCAACCCATTCACTAGCAAGGCTATTGAAACAAGTGCTGCCCGAAGCGAAAAGGAGAGCGTAGACCATAGAGAAGGGACCGTAGCAAAAAGCAAGGATCCCTTTGTTGATGATGCAATTTAAGAATTCGTCGTCGACAACCAAACTCATCTTATCCAATCAACTAGGCAAAGAACTAGTCAGATGAATCTGCTAAGCTAGAGTCTGGTAGCGGTGACAGGTGGAGACCACCAAGGCCATGGGTGACCATAGTTTCCTTGGGACCCCAAGTGGCAAAGTTGACCCCAGGAGTTGCAACTACAGAGTGGCTGTTGTAGCAGCATCTCTGAGGGGTCAATAGTATGCCTTTCGACATATCCGAGGAATCAATAGGATGCCGGTAGGGTAGCGATGTTGTGTCTGTTCCAACACCCTATCCATTCCGTCTGGTAGGGATTTCATGCAAGAATGATCACTGTCACTTGCTTCATGGATTATCTGTTGGCAGCTTCTAGTTTTAAGTCTTGGTAGACTTTTGCTGCTAGTTTTAAGTCTTAGCAGACCGTGGTTCCTATTTAGAGTCTGGGTAGACTGAAGCATGCTATTTTTATGTCATAGCAGATGGTGGAAGAGCTAGTTTATGGTCCTAGCAGACGGTGTTTTGGGTGTTAGTTTTGTGTCATGACCCAAGGACAAGTTTGTGCTAGTTTAACATCTCAACAGACGAATGCTTACCTTGTCAATTTCACGTAAAATTTTCCAGTTTAGCATCGTGGCGGACACATGCAAGAAATGCCAGTTTTACGTCGTAGCGAACGTGTACAACACTACCAGTTTTACATCGTAGCAGACCTGTACAACACTACCAGTTTTACATCATAGCGGACGTTTGTTACCTTGCGTTTGAGCTGAGCTGATGTCTAGATGTGGTACCGCTTCAGGTACATATGATTCACTAGATGTGGAAGTTCTTTTCCATTAATATTTGCTAACCTTAATGATTCATTGCCATATGCGTTGACAACTAGGAAAGGGCCTTCCCAACTTGCAGAGAATTTGCTCACTAGTTCACGAATGATCTTAAGAACCAAGTCTCCTTTCTTGATCTGTCGTTGATGTAGGTTGCGATGATGCTTTTATTTCTGCCTGTCTTGATATCTTTCGATGTTGTTAAGTGTCTAAATGTGTTTCTCCTCTACTGAGTCTAGATCCACAATCCTGGACTCTTTGTGTTCAGTCTCATTTATAACCGTGGAGAAGACCATCTGCAGTGAGGGAACCTATAGTTCCAAGGGTAACACCGCTTCAGATCCATAGACTAGGTTGTAGGGTGTCCTACCGGTAGCTGTTCTACATGTCGTATGATAGGCCCATAGCACATAGAGGATTTTTTGATGCCATCATTTTTTGTTTTTTGTTTCCTTTGCTTGACCATTTGCTTGTGGGTAATAGGATGAGGAAAACTATTGCTTAATACCAAGGTTACTGCAGAAAGATTTGGTCTTGGTACTACTAAATTGTGGCCCATTTTCGATCACAATAGTCATGGGAAGCCCAAACCTCGCTACTATATTATCCAAGATAAAATGGAAAACCTATTGAGATGTAATCTTTCGTAGAGAAATAGCCTCGACCCACTTCATGAAGTACTCAGTGGTAGTGATAATGAAGCTATGTCCTACGGAAGACTTGGGCATGATAGGGCCTATGATGTCTAGTCCCCATCATTGGAATGGCCAAGTGATCTATGTAGTATGTAATTCAGTTGGTGACACGTGTATTAAATTCACGTAACGTTGGCATGTATCATGTCTTAACCTTGGTAAGGCAATCTCATTCCATGTATGGCCAGTAATACCCTAAGTGTCTAATTTTAGCAGCCATGGCTTGTGAAGCTATATGTCCTCCACATAGGCCCTCATGGACTTCACTAACTATGCTTTGTGCTTGGTCACTATTAATGCAGGTTAACAATACGCCATTAAAAGAGTACCTACATAGAGTACTGTCTCCAATAATGACGTATTTCTTGGCACGCTTGCGAATTACGTCTTTTTATGCATGTGTTAACTCATGCGGTGGTTCGCCATGCAAAAGGTAGGTTTTAATGTTATCATACCATTCTGGCGTTCCCCCCATATTTAAAGAAGAAATTTGCACCACTTGAATGATAGGGTCTATACATTCTGTCATTAAGGCAAGCAAGGTGGCAAACAAATGTGGTGGCACATTTAAAGCTAGTGTGGCTAGTGCATTAGCTATGGTATTTTCATTACACGACATGTGTTGGACGTTAGTCGTCGTGAATTGTATCAAGAGATCTTTAGCCATATCGCAATAGGACTACAGATGTACAGCTTTGCAACCATAGACCCCTATGATTTGATTGATGACGAGCATCGAATTGCCTCAGATTTCCAGGTGTTGAACGTTGAGTTCCCTGGCTATTAATAATCCCCTAGGAGCCCCTCGTACTCTACCACATTGTTCGTACAAGGAAATGCCAGGCGGTAAGCTAGTGGATGAACATCTTTAGGGGAGAGCGTAATGACAACGGCAACACTACCACCTCTAGTAGTCAAAGCTCCATCAAAGTATAACATCACTTCAAGGCCTATCACTACAGGGCTTAAACTATGTATCTGTTCATCAGGAAACTCGAGCTCTATCATGACTTGATCATTAACAGGTGATGTTAAAAGCTGGTTAACTATGCCCTGGCCTTTCGTGGACGATTGTTTGACGTAGTGCAAGTTAAATTCTGCTGTGATGGCCTTCCAGCGGGCTATCCTCCTCCTCCCGTATAAATTGTTTATGATGGCCTGCAGAATATTGTTCTTGTAAATTATGTTGACTTGACTATGGAAAAGATAGTGTCTACAATTTTTTAGTGCAAACACCACTACCAAACAGTTATGATCTACCTTATTATACCTTGTTTCGTACTCAAATAGAGTGTGACTTAGATAATAGATAGGGACTTCTGACCTATCATCCCTTCTTTGGCACAACAACGTAGCTATAGACACATCTGAACTTACCAGATAAATGTAGAAAGGTTGATTCCTTTATGGTGGGAAAACCATTGGCAAATGTAGCAGCTCTTTCTTTAGGTTGTCAAATGCATGCTGGCAGTCCTCAGTCCATTCAAAGTTAACTCCCTTCTTGAGCAAATTTTGCATAGGATGTAATTTGTCCGTTAACCTTGAGATGAACCTCCGAATAAATTGTAACCTACCCTACAACCCACGTAGTTCTTTGAGGTTTGTAGGTGGTGCTAGGTTAACTATGGCCTTAACCTTGTTAGGGTTGACTCGTATGTCAGTCTCCAATACCACAAACCCCAACATGCATCCAGTTTTGACTCCGAAGATGCATTTTCTGGGTTTAAGCAGCAGGTCATGCTTGAGACATCATTTAAGGATTAACTCTAGGTCTTCTAGGTGATCTTTCAACTTCTTAGATTTGACAGCTATGTCGTCTATGTATTCGTTCAATCTCTCTAAGAGGTAATCACTAAAGATATACGTCATTGCATGTTGATAAGTTGCTCCAACATTTTGTAACCCGAAAGGCATCATGATGTGACAAAAAGTTCCCTAAGGGGTCATGAAGGTTGTAGTCAGTTGATGTTCTGGGTTCATGCGAATTTGATTATAACCTGAAAACCCATCCATAAAGGATAGTAACGCATGACCAGCTATTGTATTGATAAGTTGGTCGATACTTGGTAACAGGAAGTTGTCTTTAATCATTGCCTTGTTCATATCACGGAAGTCTATACTAATTCGTATTCCTCCCGTTTTCTTAGAGACAACTACTATGTTCGACACCTAGTCTAAGTAATCGACTACGCGAATGAAACCAACTTGATATAGCTTGGTGATTTCATCACGCACTGCCAGCGTGATTTCAGGCTTAATCTTCCATGCTTTCTATTTAACTGCTTTGATATGCAGGTCTAAAACTATGTTGTGTTGTATTAGTCTCGGGTCTAAACCTGACATGTCTTCATATGACCATGTGAATATCACAATGTTATTTTGGAGGACTCGAAGTATGTCGCTCTGCATTTGTTGGTCAAGAATGGAACTAACCTATAGATTTTTACTTCCTACTTTGTGTGTAGTTACAGGGGCCTCAGTAAGGGGATCCTCGGTCACATCACCAGCCTCCAAGTCTAGGGTTTGGGCCAGATGTTCTGGCTAGTATGGGGATATTTTCAATGTTTCTATGGTTGTGTCATAAAGGGAGGCGTCAATTCCTATCAGTGCATGGTTGAGTTGTCTAATAGTTTCCCCGTATGGGCCTGTTAGGGCTAGGGGTGCAAGGAAAGCTGTGTCCATTTTGCAAATCAACCTGCAAAACCACCAAGAATGGAAATTGTTATATTGTTTTTTGTCAATCTATTGAAATGATAGAAGGTTTTCTAAAGATGCGTGTCAAAAGGTTGCCAATTTAAAGTCTTAGCGAACCGTTACAATATGCACAGTTTGTGAAAAAGCAGTAAGCCCGATTTCCTAGATGTTAGCGTAAGACTTCTGCGAACTATGATGAAAGGTGTAACATGGCATGTCTAGCATGTCAAAGTAGCTTATTTGGATTTTTGTGGAGATTGTAGTTAATGTGATCGAATTACGAGATGACAAGCTATGCGTTAGTTTAGGGTCTTTTCGGACCGTAATTGATACGATATCTAGGAGATTAATGTTGCGATCCTCATGCTTCATGTCGCACTGACATACCTGTGTTTTAGAAAATTTTTGCATTGATTTGACATGAAAATAGTTAGTTTCAATCATTACATTTATAAGTCAATGGTTCATCCTCAAAGTAGACTATAAAGATCGTGAATTTCAATTAGGCTATAGCAGAAGGAGAGCAGAAGGAGAGCAGAAGGAAGGCATAAGTAGATAATTTTGCGAATATTGTTTAGGCGTAACCATGATGCCGAAGACTAAAGGCAAA
Source organism: Gnetum montanum (assembly GCA_015680685.1). Lineage (NCBI taxonomy): Eukaryota > Viridiplantae > Streptophyta > Gnetopsida > Gnetales > Gnetaceae > Gnetum > Gnetum montanum. Next base: position 56,937 of record MNCI01002351.1, read on the forward strand.
CATGCCAAATTGGTGAAGATTGATGAAGTGCAGGAGAGTCTGCAGTAGATTTCAAAGGCCCGGGTCGACACTCGGGAGGTTACTCCACTCACCTAGTAGGTCACTTTTTATCTTTCCTGCATGATTATTATTTTCATTGTCATGATGTCGTAATTCCATTTGTTTCAAAGATGTGTATTATGTCGAGCGTTAATACCTGGTTGCGCGGGCTAAGCTATTGTAGTCTGTAATATTACCCCTATCACCATTGTCAAAGACAAACCTTGTACCATTGCAAGGGTTTGGGTGATCTTGGGCAATACTGTGCAAATGTAATGCATGACTGGAGGGGTCCAGGTATTGTACCTTTATGTAGTGTAAATTCGATTCTGTTGTCTCACCTGTAATGGTTACATGTTACGCTGGGATAATATGCAGTGTTACTTTTATTGCCGTTGTCAGGGACAAACCTTGCACCGTTGTCAGGGTTTGGACGATTTTGGTAATGCATTTCTAGCGTAACCTACGATTTTCTGGGAGTCAAGGTAACGAAGACTCCAGTGTTGCATAATGGATTTTTATGAGCCTTTTTTTTATGTTGTTCCTACATCGTTAGTATATCTCATTTCATTAATATGTCTAAATTTATTTTCCTAATGATAGTGTGTTTTGTTGTAAAGGATTACGCTAAAGCCCGTCCTAATCGTCTTGGACATTGTGGGCGTTCTGTGCTATTTACATGTCCCTGTGGCCAATGTTCCTCCTCCTCATGCTTATGTAGGGGAGGAGGTGGTTTGGTTCCAAAGAGGCGCATGGGAGTTTTTGCAATTTTTGTTGCGTAATTTCAGCGTAATCATCTGGTCGCACCTACCGGCCGAGAAGATCACTGCCATTTTGGAGACGCTACTGGTTGGATCAACGTAGAGCATCTTAACGTTTCTGGTGGACAGCTCAATCGAAACCGTGTGGGTGCTAGACTGTGAACAGAGCACCAAGGGTTTGAGTTGTTTATCTTGGATCTAGGATATGCCCAGGTTTGATTGTTATCATGCCTACAACACTCTGTTCGTGGCTCATCATCTTACTACCTACTTCTAGAATCCACCTAGCATTGTGTATTATGCAAGCAGGTAAGTGTTTCCATGGCGTTATGATACACTAACCATTTTTTGAATTTGTGTCAAGTATTAAACACTTGTCCACATTCTATTTTGTAGGTTCTTTATCAATGAGCATGGTCTCCAAGGTGATACAGATATGTTATCTACGGCTGAAGCAGCCATAAAGGAGTTCACTTCTATTAGCAATGTACATGCTAGTGTTCTAGGATAACTAGAATTTGAAACTACCCTGTCTGCTATGTTAAATTCTTCACCAAGTGTAAAAACTCTGGATGGCTGGATAAAGAGTAGACTTTGGATTGTCCTATCACCATTGCGGACGTGCAAGAGAAAATCCCACCATTTCCTTTGTCCTTCAGATGCGGTAATTTATGCTATGGTGGTCCATCGTAGCATCTTACAGAATGGAAATAATGTATAAAATTGTATTATTTTTCTGTATTTTCTAAACCATTGCTTTATGTTCATAGCTAGGGAATCATGAGAGGTCACGGTGATAGCCTTCAGGCATGAAACAAGCAATCTCTTCTTTCATTATGGTGACATAAAAGAGGCGCTGCATTGGCTCAACCATGGAGCGGCCCCAGCTACTCTAACCAATAACCTCTAGGAAGCTAGATTGATGGAGCTATTTTTTGTTGTAACCCCCGATCTCACTGTAGCCAAAATGTTAACCCTAGTTGACTCCTTCAGCAAGGAGGTCGAGCGTCTTTTGATACACGTGCGTAATGTGCGTGTGATTTTTGATATTGATGCTCACCTATTCGTCGACTTTTTTGGCATTTCCTTTGATGGCCCTCTAGTAGAAGAAAAGTCAAAGAGGAGTTCTAAACACCAAAAGGAGATAGAGGAATGTCTAGGGGTTAAAAAGGAATTGAAAGGTATCCTTGGTGATAAAATCTAGCTGGAGGTGGATCATACCATTTATCCCCTCTTCTGAGCCTACGCCTTCCCCAAGTTGCTTTCCTAGGGAAGAATCCTTACCATAGAGCAAGCTTGGGTCATGCAGGAGGTTATGGAGGAGGGATCACGATATAATTGGGCCAGTTACCTTGCTAAAGGCCTGCAGGCTAAAATGGTCAAGCTTCGCAAAAAGCTTGAGTCTTGTTTCAACGTGCACTTCACCTTTTTATAGCTTACTTGCGATGTTTTGCTGAATTCCTGGTGATTCGTAGGGATGGAGTCTGGGTGCAGCAAGATCGTAACTAGATTTCCAAACCATGGATTTCACAAGTTTTCCACACCACTCGGTCGTAAGATCCCCCTGAAGGTATCGAGAATTTGCTTTCACTTACGACTAAGCATCTGGTGACACCTCCTATGTGGAGCCAAAACAGTGTGGGTGGGGCACTCCCTTCTTACACTAGTAGTGTGTCGAGAGGGAAACTCCTGGCAGAATAAATAGTGAGTTCATCAGTCTAGCTAAAAAAGCATTGTCCAGCCATGGAATCTCCTAGCCCGACTAATGTAGAGGAAAAGAGGCTGTGAATTGAATTTCATAGGAACGATCCTCCAACTGGTAAGTAGAGAGAGGCGTAATTAGTTTATATATGTAATACACTACGTATAGACATTGTTGCATCGCGTAGCGCTTATAAAAAGTAAATAAGGTTTTATTTTGGTTAACTATTTTTTAGTAGACAAAGGGAAAGATGTAGAGGAGTTGACCCCTGAAACAAGATCCATAGTTTTACGATGTGGAGAAGGGGCCCCAGTTTTAGAAAAGGAGGTCCCTATTAGTAACGTAGGTGACACATAGGTTCCTATGCTCGAAGAAGAGATGGAAGTAGAGGACATCGAGATCTGTTTGGACGAGCCAGGAAAAGAGAAGCAATTAGTCACTGGTGAGTTTGACCTTTCTTTAGAGGGAAAATCTCACGCTACTACCCTTGAGGGTTTTTTTGAATTGAGTTTTTCATTATCATAATCGTCTCAATTTCCCTTTACATCTACCGTACTATGCCTAAGTCATTTCGTTCACTTAGCAGGAACTTCTGATAATAGCGGTGTGCCTTCGTCAATGGCACCAACTCAGCATTGGGGTGAGATTCCTGATAAATTCACCTTTATGGAAGGCATCACGAACGATATGATTAGCTGCCTAGAGTGAATCGATCCTGAGATTGGTGCGTGACTATTATAACATAGGGAATGTTGGCATTATGACATTGCATTATTTTGTTTCACCTAACTGTTACTTTTTATGCTATAGGATCTTGCCTCAGATGGGATCCCAAAGAGCCAGTTGACTTAGAAACTACCCTTGAACCTTCACCAGAGGTGATCGAAGTGCCACGCAGCCTTTACGATGAAGTGTGTAAATGTGCGTTACGCTTGGTCCGCTCTTTATGGTAATGTCAGGTCATCAACAAAGATCTTTGGAAGAGGTTGCAGAAATAAAAAGAAAAAGAAAACATTCCTAACTGGTAGGGTTGAGGACCTAGAGTCTTCAAACGAATTTCTGCAAGCTTGAGAGGCCAATGATGAGAATTGGCAGATAGTTGTGATCGACTATGCCCATTATTGGATGGTTGTTAGAAATAGTATCCAAGCCAGTCGTGAGCTTATTGAGCAATGGATGCAAATGGATCTCCTAGCCTAGAAGAACCAAGACTAGAAGGATTTCAGCGCGAGGGTCCAAGCATGGGGCCAAGCACAAAAGGACCACAAGCATGTGTATAAGCGAGAGAGTGCTACCTACCGCCAACATTACATGGATTCCACTATTGAGACGTGGTCCCTCCAGCTATTCCTAGATGTCATCAGTGCTTCTGGAGCATATGAAAAGTTCCAGGAACAAGTGATAGTGAGTGCCTCCCTAGAGAGAGAAATAACTTTCCCTGGCAGGGAAACCACTATTCTTTCCTTCTTCCCTGAATCGCCCTGGTGGACTCCTGTGGAAAAGGGAAAGGTTAAGGCTAGAACTGATCTAGGAGATGGCGTTTGGTCTAAGCTTACCGAGGACGAGATCATGCAACGCCTATGGGTTGGTTTAGAACAAATTCCTTTCGCAGCTGATGCAGGACCATCACAAGTAAGTGAATCTAACATACTTTTCATGTCAAATGATAGGATTGACATGAAGAGGAGCATAATGAAGATGATGGTGCTCACGAAGAGAATCTCCATGAGGAGGAGCCTCACGAAGATGATGAACCTCATGGCAAGAGTCCCCATGAGGAAGAGCCTCACAGAGAGAATCGACCCCATGAAGAGGTACAACTCGAAGAAGGTCCTTATGAGGATGATCTTCATGAGGCAGAGATGGAGTTAAATGACACAAGTGGAAGTGGTAACAAAGGAAATGTGTAGTGTGGCTATATCAGCCAGCATTTTGTTGTAATGAAATGGAGTAAAGGATGATGTTCTTCGATCTATAATCATTTTAGTTTTCATGAAGTGAAACATATTGTTAAAAGGATTACACATTTTAGGCCACTGCAGGCCATTAATAGTTTAAAGCCATTTCGGGCCGAGCCGTTGTAAGCATAAAAGGATACATTACATTTGCTAGTTTTAGGCCGTAGCGGGCTGCAACTAGTTTAAGGCCATTTCAGGCTATGCCATCGTAAGTGTAAAAGAATAAATCACATTTGCCAATTTTAGGCCATAGCGGGCCGCAACTAGTTTAAGGTCGTTTCGTGCTGTGCCATCGTAAGCGTAAAAGAATAAATCACATTTGCCAATTTTAAGCCATAGCAGGCCGCAACTAGTTTAAGGCCATTTTGGGTCGTGCCATCGTAAGTATAAAAGAATAAATCACATTTGCCAGTTTTAGGCCATAATGGGCTACAACTGTTTAAGGCCATTTTGGGTCGTGCCATCGTAAGCGTAAAAGAATAAATCACATTTGCTAGTTTTAGGACATAGCGGGCCGCAACTAGTTTAAGGCCATTTCGGGTCGTGCCATCATAAGTGTAAAAGAATAAATCACATTTGCCAGTTTTAGGCCATAGCGGGCTACAACTAGTTTAAGGCCATTTCAAGCCATAATGCGTATGAAAGAACCATAATAAGGAAAATGTGAAAAGAGAGAGCATAAATTGTGTAATGGTAAATGACATGGACTAATGTGACATGTCATGCTAACGTGTTCATTCACTAGCTTCGCATCTGCTTCTTAATTTTTTTTAGTTTTGGCGACACGTATGGACGAGGAGGTTTATTACTCCATTCCTCTATGCCACCATCTTCCTCTTGAAAAGGTAGTTCAGCCCAGATCAAGTTGTCATCAGCCACTATTTTGGCATATTCAAATATTGGGATAGGAGACTAATCTTTGGGGATTTTGATTTTTGAACCCTGTTCCATTTCTATGTTATTAACAGCCTCAGGGATCATCTTATCACCATGGATGATCACTTCCCCTTCTGCATAGGGTAAATGAATCTCCTAATGGATGGGTGATGAGATTGCCCTTAGTTGAGCCAACCAGGATCTCCCCAAGATTAAGTTGAAACCAGGCAGCTTCTCGACGACAATAAACATTGCGTCTGTGAGGAATTGGTGCCCCGCTACGAAGTTGATGTGTACTATTCCTTTGACCTACACTCGTGCCCCATTGAATGACTTTAAACATGACATTGTCGTGGGACTGATCTGGCCGATCAAACCTAGTTTATCCACTATGGGGTATGGAATGACATTGGCAACTACCCTGTCATCTACGTGTACTCTCTAGATTCGATATTGGCCAACCCGAATAGTGATGAACATAGGCGCTATTGTCAATTGACCCTTCTCTAGGTCATCCTTAATGGATTAGTCATGAAATGTCAGTAGGGAAGGCTGGGGTTGTTCAGTGGTGAGGGGAAGCATGATGGAGTGGATCGGTTCTTCATCCGCTAGCAGGATTTCATCCACAGATATGGATGTTAACATGCAAACCATGGCCTCACGATGCTTATGTGACGTCATCAGCAAGTCATAAAGGCTCAATGTTGTATTTTTTTGTTTCAAAGCCTACTGAACTTGCATAAAAGCATTGAGGAGATCACATCCACGATCTGGTTGTTTATCACCCTTCTCTTTTTCCATTCATCCCAAGAGACGAATCTCTTAGGGTGGAATGGTTTCTGATTTAGGGTTGCATTTTCTTGGGTTGGGAGAAGATGGTAGCGCTTGCATAACATTTTCTTCTTTAGAGGGTAGGGCCAAGGGTGCTGAGGCAAGGGGCATAGGCTTGGGAAACCCCAGCGTAATTTGGTCCTTGGCTGTATTATTTTTCATACCCCCTTCTCCTTTTCTGTTAGGTTGTGATTCAGGCGTCGACTTAGAGATTCACCCCTATGTAGTAGGGGAAACTGACGACTTTGGAACCTTGATGAAAAAGGGTACCCTAGGTATGGGCGCGGACTGAGATGCAGCTTTATCGATAGTGGGATATGGAACGAAGGTAGGAGATGGGATGCGAAGAATGAAGGGTTGTTGCTTAGCCACACCCGTCGATGTTGACGGGCTTTTCATCTTAGACAAGCAAGGAGGTACACGTAGCACAAAGGGTTTTGGCTGTGCTTGGCTGTCACCCTCTATACCCACCACGTTGATAGTGTACCCTGCATTATTTGTGTTTAACGGGTCTTGGTACACATGCATGGATTGATTTTCAGGACGGATCGGACTACTACTGTCTAAGATCATTTTACCTTGATCGATCATGCGTTGAATGTCATCTTTCAATGCCCAGCAGTAATCCATGTCATGACCACACAGCTGGTGATAGTCACAGAAATAGTCTAGCCTAAAGCTTTTAGGGATTGGCGGTTCATTTGGTAGGGCCAAGGAGGGATTCTTAAGCAGCTCGCAATGCCATCTGTGATGTTTCAGACCTTCATCGGACACCTTCTTATGTTGAATATGGCCAATTCCCAGTAATTTCTTCAGAATTTCTGAAGGCTTTACATGTAGAGCTGTGTATTTTGAGCGGTCTTTATGCTCAAAATTAGGCTTTAGCTTTGGAAATGCCTCAAGGGTAGGCGGAGTTTCCTGGTCAGCATTGTTTGAGCTAGTTGTGGGCTTAGCAAGTGCCGCAGGTGCTTTCTTGTTATTATTTTTCTTCTTGGCCCCTTTGGCTACCATTGCTATAGTCATTGTCATAGTTTTACCTTTTTCTTTACCCTTTCTATGGGAATTTTTATAGACCACATACGCTGGGCCTTTACTAGCCTCCACCGCATCTTGAATGCTCTTAGTTTGAGTGAAGGCTTGGCTGAGGGAGCGAGGAGTGAGGTAATATAGTTTGGACTTAATGAAGTTGTTGACTGCCCCCTTGAAGATAGCTAACAGATGAGCCTCCGCAATTGGTTCACAGATTTCGTTCAAGGTTGCGCTCCACCACTGTATAAACTTTTGAACTGGCTCAAGCGGATCTTACTTGACTCCCATGAGCTGATCTAGCATGACTTCTAGTTTTAGGTTGTATTTAAAACAAGTAATGAACTGAGTTAACAGCTCTTCCAAGGTTGAGATGGAAGAGCATGGGAGTGCTCGATACCAATCTAAAGATTTACCCATTAGGGACATAGCAAAGACACAGATGATGGTATGTGGCCATTTTTGCAATAACAACTACTCTGACCTGAAGGTGACTAGATGGGCATTGGGATCATCTTCCCCATTGTATTTTGTGAAATGGGGGAGTGGCATCCCAGGAGGCAATGACAAAACAGGCACTACTGGGCTAATAGGATCGTCATGGTAAAAATCCATGACCTGTATTGTGTTGGAACCAGTAGCCTTGAGGCGTTTAACTTCCTCAGTAAGGGTCTGAATAAGTTGGAAGGCTTGATCCAGACCTGTAGATGAAGAGGTTGTTTGTGGAATTGCAGGGTGAGCCACATTGGATGGTGGGATAGGGGTGGCAGCTTGGCCTATGTGCGATGTTATCGAGACTCCCCCTGTAAGCAATGCCACTTGTGACATCCACCACCCGGTATGTGGTGCAGATGGGGTGACCATCGCCGACTATGCCATGGGATACATTGTTTGCATGGCCAGGGTCAAGGACAATGATCCTACAGTGGGGTTTAATGCCTACGGGACTTGGTGCTAATGATGAGTGAGATGAGACATCTGCGTAAGTTGTGCTACAAGGGATCATGTGTTTGGAGCCCACCATGCTATCGTGGCGGGTCCTATCGTATGAGCTGGGATGAATGTAGGAGCTATGTGTAATAGTAAAATGGGCACTATGTTCACATACGGTGATGTAGGTGCAGGTATACAGTGAGATGGGTTGGCTAGTTGTGACTATGGAGGGATGATCTATAAAGGAATACCACCCAGGAGGGTAGCCGGAGAGAAGAAATGTTGTTGGGTGTTATGTGCCACACGGTCGGTGATAGTCAATGATAATGGTGTATTGACCATCAACAGCATATTTATGTAGGATGCTATGGAGGGAGGAGCCACAACAAAGCTAGCATGACTACCTCCCTTGGAGTGGGGGTCTAAATCTTCCTACCCATCGTGGGATGCTTCATCGTGGAACATCTTGTCTCGTTGTTCCGCTAAGGCCCTAGCCATTAATAGTTGGTCCAACATCCACTATTGCTAATCTGTTAAATGTATGAAAGTGTTGGGCGAAGGAACGAATTCCTTCCTGTTACAGTAGATGAACTCGTATTTGCGTTTTTCTTTGAGTTCTTGTGGATACATGGGCAAATTTGCTGCAAGTTTAGCATAGAGGAAATTGTAATGTTCCCCATGTTGATCATGTTCCTCAAAATCTTTATCTTGGAGCCTAAGGGATTGGCGTGGTCACACTGGACTGGTTGGTAGCTTGACCATAGGAATCGTAACTTGCAGTGTCCAAGGATTCTCAAGGTTAGCAGTGTCAATAGTGGTACTTGATGCAACCATTCTCTACGCAGCTTCAGAGTAATGATGACAAGGATAAAGATCACAAAGGAAAATGTAAGGTAAGGTGAAAATAAATAGGATTTCTACCCTGCAAGATTCCAGAGGAATCGTTGAAGTGATCGATCTACACCACACAATCTCGTAAAAAACCACAGAGGTATTATGTTTACATCGATCGAAAATGGGTACAGACAGCTTATAGGGCTACCCGTGAAATGTGGATCAGAGGTTCAGGCCCTTCTTCTATCACAGTGGTTGCTGGAAACACTGAGCAAATTTCCATGTACACAGTTAAAACCCTGGATCCATGCGAGGGCTGTGCTAGAGAAAACGAATCTGAGGTGCCCTGAATGATCTTGTCGATCAGACAGTGACTTACTTAATCTATAAATTTTTTAATGATCGGATCACAAAATGACAATTTCAATGTGAAGGTATAATATCAATTGACAGGATATCTTCTCTAAGATCAGGTCTTGAAGATAGTGATAACAATGTAAACGATGCAAAACAATTGTAAAATCAATGTAAGTAAAATGCAAAAAAATTGAATTTAGAGAATGTACAATCCTAAAACTTGGGATTGAACTTATAGATAAATATATTGAATACAATTGTTGCAAGAGGCCTTCGGTTTAGGCGAAGTGCATGTCGAGAGCAAGAAGCTATTTAGAGATAAAACAAGCAAAGGTCAATCTACCTTGTTCTAGCCAATCTGGGTGCAAGGGAGTCAGGCTCGAAGCAAAATGTCTACTAACTTGAAGTCTCTAGTCAAAAACTTATCTCTGTCACCATCGATGCTCTTCTCGTCATCTCGCCAGTTCTTTTCTTTTTTCCAATACTATCAAAAATTGCTAACCCTTTGATCTTTTTCAACTGGGGTATTTATAATATTAGGGTTAAGAGAACAACGTAGTTTAGATGATGCATGTCATGGGCCCACAAAATACCATTGACCTAATGTGCCATAGCTGAAGCTTGTGGTGCTACGCTGTGTTATGCTCTGAAGCGTAGTATAGCGTAACTACCCCTTAAGAAGATAGTTTATTTGAGTTTTTCTTTTGCATTGAATGAATTGTTCTATGATTACGCTGTGATACGCTATAAAGCATATCGTAGTGTAATTACTGCCACCACCTGAATTTTGTTACTTTTGTCACTATGAATAAGTCAACTGCACTGCTTGTGTTACACTGCGTAGTGTAACATGGCGTAATATGGCAATAGTTAATATTTTTTATTATGGACAAACTTGCAAAATTGAAGTGTTGCCACTGTGCATCCTTTGTTCTATTTCGTCTTCTGGAGTTCGCTATGCTGAGCTGCGTAGTGTAACTGGCCTTAGCCAAAAAAGAAAACTTGTCGAGACATGCCACTGTTTCCAATGTTTCCACCGCCTAGATGTTTCGACGCTGCTTTTGTGCAAGTCTGTGTCTAAACTTCAAGACTTTGCTGAATCATCTAGGTCTCGAAATTCACGGTGTTTCAGATACAGCACAACATTTTCCTAGACCCACACATGAAGGCAGTCAAGCAAAAGGCTCGTAAGGTTAAACCAGAAATTGCACTAGCCCTAAGAGATGAAATCACCAAGCTATACCAAGCTAGTTTCATTCGTGTAGTTGATTACTCAGAATGGGAGGAATACGAATCTATATAGACTTCTAGGATCTGAACAAGGCAATGATGAAATACGATTTCGCACTTCCAAGCATCGCTGAATTCATCGACACTATAATTGGTCATGCTCTTCTATCCTTCAGGGACAATTTCTCTGGGTACAACCAAATTCGCATTAACCTAGAGCATCAGCTAACAACAACCTTCATGATCCCATGAGGTACCTTTTGTTACACCATGATGCCTTTTGGGCTCAAGAACGCTAGAGCAACCTACCAATGAGCCATGACTTACATCTTCAGTGACTACATCCTAGAAACGCTAAACGACTACGTGGATTATATAGCAGTCAAATCCAAAGAGGCCGTTGATCACCCATGCGATCTAGGGGTAGTCCTCAAGTATTGTCAAATGCATGATTTGCGCCTTAATCCTAAGAAGTGTGTCTTTGGGGTGAAAACTGGGCACATGTTAGGGTTTGTAGTATCAAAGGACGGGATACAGGTGGACCCTGACAAAGTTAAGGCCATCGTCAACCTGGCACCTCCTACAAACCTGAAGGAATTACGTGGTTTGCAAGGTAGAGTATAGTTTATCCGAAGGTTCATAGCAAGGTTAACTGACAAGTTACACCCCATGCAACATCTTCTAAAGAAAGGGGTCAACTTCGAATGGACAACTCAATGTCAACAAGCCTTCGATAACTTGAAGAAAGAGCTTTTGCACCTCCCAACTGTGTATCCACCATAGAAGGATAGGCCTTTCTTCATCTACCTTGCCAGCTCCGACGCATCTATCGTAGCATTGTTATGTCAAAAACAAGACGACGGGTCTGAGATACTAATGTACTATCTAAGTCATGCATTAATAGCACATGAGGTGAAATACAATGAGGTAGAGAGGAATTTCCTTGCCTTAGTATTTACATTAAAAATGTGAAGGAATTACCTATTTCATAGTACAATTAACATTATTTACAAAAGCTACATACCCTGAGCTATCACTAACAACCTGTATGAAAGTAGCAGGATAGCCCGACAAAAAGCAAGAACTATGGTGTTCAACTTACACTATGTGAGCCAATCGTTGATGAAGGGTCAAGCCATAGCGATCCAACTTACAGCCTCACCCATCGATGACCATGCAACCATAGATCCCGAATTCCCAGATGAGCATGTTGGCACTATCGACGCCATCCGATCGCACCTAGAAGCTACTTTACACTTTGAAGACTCCTCGACCACGCGAGAAGGTAGTGCAGCTACCTTCATTATGTTCCCCTCTGGGGAAATGCACCTATTTGCTTATCATTTTGTGTTCCCCTATACAAACAACGTGGCAGAATACGAGGGGCTACTTAGAGGCCTCTTAGCTGCCCAAATAATATGCATACAACACCTAGCGATCTGCGGTTATTCACAACTAGTTGTGAATCAAATCACTAAGGTCTACGCCTATAAAGCTACGCATTTGCAACCCTATTGCAACCTAGCAAAAATTCTACTCAAATAGTTTGCAACTATGGATTTGCAACACGTGCCACACAATGAGAACATCGTAGCAGATGCCTTAGCCACCCTAGCACTAAATATTCCACCACACTCATTTGAAAGTCTTCCAACTTTGATTGTTGAATGTACTGAGCCCATCACTCAAGTGGGACACGTGCCTACTATTAGTGCCATAGATACCTAGGAGTGGTACACCAACATTAAAGCCTACCTACAACATGGTGAACCCCCAAGCGGACTGACATCTGCCTAGAGAGATGCGATCTGTAAGCATGCCCAGTAATATACGCTCATGGGAAATGACGTCCTGTGCAAACGTTCCTATGATGGGATATTGTTGGCATGCATGGGTGAGGAGTAGATGTGGAAGGTAATTAATGAAGTACATGAGGGACTGTGTGGTGCACACATAGCACCTAGGGCTATGGCTGCGAAAATCAGACGCCTAGGGTACTACTGGCCCCGTATGGAGCATGATTGCCTGTCAAAGGTCAAGATGTGTGACACGTGCCAGAGATACGCAAATCTCATACACGTCTCACCTACGGAGCTGCACCCAATGTAGATCACATGGCCTTTCCAGCGATGGGAACTAAACCTCATAGGACCCATCATGCCGAAGTCCTCTGTAGGGCATAGCTTCATCATTACCGCCACTGAGTATTTTACTAAGTGGGTGGAAGCTATCCCCCTAAGGAAGACGATATCTCAGCAGGTCTGCCACTTCATCCTGGATAACATCATGAAAAGGTTTGGGCTTCAAATAACTATTGTAATCGACAATGGACCACAATTCAGTAGTATGGAAACTCGAACCTTCAATAGCAATCTAGGCATCAGGCAATTATTCTCCTCCTTGTATTACTCGCATGCGAACAGGTAGGTGGAGGCTACAAATAAGTCCATCATCAACTTGCTAAAAAGGATGCTTAGTAATAGCAAGAGGCAATGGCATGAGCAAATCCTCTATGTTCTATGGGCCTACAGGATGACATGCAAGACTATGACAAGTAAGACTCCTTACAGTCTCGCTAATGGATCTGAAGCTGTGTTGCCTCTTGAGTTGTAGGTACCGTCACTTCGGAAGATCCTCTCTGATGTCATGAGCGAAGCCCAGAATAATGAGTCAAGAGTTATCAACCTCGACTCAATAGAGGAGGAGCGTGCACAAATGCTAAATGGCATAGAGTGCTACCAGAGCAAGCAATGGTAAAAACACCATGCAAACCCACATCAACGGCCAATACAGAAGGGAGACCTCATCCTCAAAGTTGTCCATGAGCATGTGAGCAAGTTCTCAGCTAACTGGGAAGGCCCATACATGGTCACTAAAGCCTTTGGGTGGAGCCTTCAAGTTGGCAGACATGGATGGCAACAACTGCACAAACTCGATGAACCACTCGTACCTCAAGCTATACTATATCTAAGCACATGGAGTAGATAGGCAAACGTCTGCTACGACGTAAAACTGACAAAGGTGAGCATATCATTCACTACAACGTAAAATTGGCATAACACATCCGCTACGATGTAAAACTGGCACAACACATCTGCTACGACGTAAAACTCACACAGCATGTCTGCTACGATGCAAAACTAGCATAGCTCATCCGCTATGACGTAAAACTGGCACAACACATCCACTATGACATTAAACTAGAACATAAGGTCTGCTGGGATCTTAAACTAGCACATGGTCTACCAGGACCTTAAATTGAGTTCACAACACATCCCCAGCATGCATTTACACTAAGTATGCATCAAGCGAGCGTGCATAGTGCTGACATGGGGTGGGACGTTGCAGTTCCAGAATGCAGTTCATGATGCAATGAGAACACGATCCAGAACATACGCAATGCTACTACTCCTGGCACCTTGTTGATCCCTCGGAGATGTCGTATGACATCTCACTGAACCCCTGGACCTACCATCGCCATGGCACATCACTCTAACGATAGCTCCTTGGTCAGTGCCTGCTACTGGAGTTCCAGCAGTATTGAGGTCCAACCACAATATTTTTATCCTCCAGCTCCTTCCCAACATCTGGGCTCAGACAACATTCAACTATGTGGTAGCTGATCCCATAGCTAAACTGAGAATGCATGCCTTTGGTAGGGATTCCAGAGCATCCACACTCACAGCAACTCCCAACTCCTTTGATGCCCACTCCTCCATACTAATGCTACCAAGGCTGCTGCTGGCCTTCCTAGTTTGGATACCATGCACCAACATGGATGTCTAAGAGCTTCAAGAACGTCTATAGTAAGCAAGACCTTTACCCTCACTTTGCATCATGGATGTTTCTTTTGGTTTGCTCTCTGTTGTGTTTGTAGGGTGCGACCGAAGGTGCATCTTGCCACAACAGCAAATGCTACAGCGTTGTGAAGTGGTTGTCTTGACTATCTTGGCCACCTTTAGAGTGCACATCCTATCCCACTCTACAAGCTCCTTCTCTTTACCTTGCTTCTTGCACCCGTAATTTCCACTTGATCCCCTCTTTTACAAGCTTTTTTCCAATGCCTGTTAAGCCCTCCTATTTGCTCAATTGCAAACTCCATGATGTGCGTAACATAGATCATCACATGGGAAGCATCTGTAGGCAGGTTAAAGACCCCACGCAGATGTAACACAACTCATCCAAGGAAAGAAAAACCTATCCTGCAATAAGGCTGTTCTCAAATGTAAATAGAAAAATAGCAAAAGGTAAAATCATAAGAGAGTGATAGCTCACGCACACAAAACGTGCCTAAAACAAATGGCACATAAGCCGTTTCGGAATCACCCTCTTCAAGAGTTTTGACGAGAGGTCGAAGGTTAGAAAAAGTAAAGATGAAAACATGAACAATTCCCTCATGAGCACTCCAACGAGGGACTCTACTAAGCCTCATCATTACCCTTTTCCTGAACCTCCTTTCTCCCTGCTTAATCCCTTCCCCTCCGCAAAAACCCAATTCAACACTCTCAAGCATAGCTAAGTGACATTTTGATTATCACCGCACAACGACGTTAGCGTTTTGTCTTCCATGGTGTTTCATATTCTTTGTCAATGTCTCTTGAGCCCATCCTCTAGATGTCGACAAAGAGGGGCCAATGAAACACCCTAAATTTCCAAGGCATCCTTGCTTCACCAAGCCATCATAAAGCAGGCAGCGTCACAGAAATTCATTAGGAGATGGATGTTTTGAGCTTTAGGCTGTATAGTTTGGCAAATTTTCTAGCTAGGTAATTCGCCTAGTTGATAGCCTACATAGAAGTGATGTGGAGAGTTGTCGATGGTGCTCAAAATGCAAAAAATAATTTGGTAGGTTTTCTAGGTCAATGAGTTTTCTATGCTACGCTACACCATGTAGCATAGTAGGCTGCGGGAGATAGTTGTTCAAGCAGTCAACCCTAAATTGTTGCAAGACAAGGTGCTACACTATGCAACGTAGCACAGCGTGGCGAGAGCAAGATAGGAAGGCTTGACTTACTTAGCTATTTCAAATGCACTAAGTTAGCACCTTCGAAAATACTTTCTTCGCTCAACTCCATGTTCTTCAGCAATGGCTCCTTCACTAGAAAGTGGCAAACTTAGAAAAAAGCAGGCCATATTGGTTGCTAGCTATGCTATGCCATGTAGCATATCATAATGTAGCAACTCTATAGGAATAATGAAAGGCATCTCAAAGGGTGGGATCAGCAAGTTCACAAGTTTCGCAATGCAAAGGGCAAAGTTTGCAGATTGGCGACGTTTTCGCAACTAAGGCCGACTGCTACACTATGCTACATAGCATATCATAGTATAGCAAGTATGCAAAAGGTAGTCAAAGAAGTTCAAAGGTTTTCAACACACATAGCAGGATGCAATGCAAGTCTTTGCCTCGAACTGGTGGCCACGCTATGCCAACATGCTGCATTACAAAGCATGGCACAACGTAGTAAGAAGTTGTGCTACATCAATGCACTCCATCCATTCACACCGTTGAGTTCTGACGACGTAATTACAACATGGCAAGCTCGTAATTACAGCATGGAAGGCTCATAATTACAGTATGACAAGCTCATCCAACGATCATGCATGTCCAATGGTCATGCATGTCCATACAGCGCAGACAAGTCAACGTGGGCCCAGGACACGTGGCATCCAAACTACATCTATCGTGTGCCCTTGGCCCTATAAATACCCTAATGAGTGATGCTCAAAGGATCAGTTTTTAGTGGGTTGGTTAGCTGATTAGTGAATTGGCTGGCTAGTAAGAAAAAGTTAGCATTGTACTCCTGAGCATTGAAAACATCTTGTTTGACACTATAAATAGTTGACACTCTCTTTTGGCATTCAGTTCTGCTCTTTCCTTCCATCCTCATAGCATTTTGCATTGTTGACTCCTGAATCCACGTTCAAGCATACAGTTGTCTTACTCTAAACATCTCAATTACTCTTGGGATCCCTGCACCCCTCAACGCCGTGCAACCAATTGTATTCACATTGATAGAGTGAGGTCACATTCTTGAAGTGATGAATTTTTTTAACTGCATTTTACTTTCTTTTGTTGCTTATCATTGCATTTTACATTATTTTCTACTTGTTTTTCATTTAAAAATCATTATTCTATACTGCAAGTCTCATTTTCAAATTACCTATTTACGAAAGATTATATTAACACCGACTAAGTCCTTGTCTAATCGAGCAAACTATTCAGGGCACCCCATTTCCATTTTATCTAGCATGGACCTTGTGCGGATGCTAGGTTAAGATTGTCATGATCAACGACCTCTCAATGTTTTTCAACCACCAACATTTTTAGTTGCAACACTACTGAAGAGGAGGAAGAGGCCCCAACCACAGAAGAAGAGGCCCCTGTCATAGAGGAAGAGGCCCCTGCCGATGACCTTTTTGCTGAATGTGGTTCAATACCTGAGGGGCACATGAGTGTTGAGGAGGCCACCACACTATTGGGTTAGCTAGAAAGAGAGGGGCTTCAATTTGATGCTAGTGAGTTTGACTGCTTGTTTGACAGTGTGTCGATGGGAGACCCCCCACCGCCCCCCCTGCTATCACCCCTGAGGGTTTGCTAGGTAGGAGCTTTACATTGTCATTTATGTTGTTCACCAGCTTTATTGTTGTCCTCTCCACCATGGCTAACATGTTTTATCATGTAGTACAAACCACTGTTGATGCCCCTGGTCCTTCTTCTTTGATTCATCTCTGACCCTAGACCAAGATCCTTGACAAATTTACTTTTATGGAGGCAGTGGTCGATGACATGATCGATCATCTAAGGCAGATCGATCTGGAGATTGGTATGTTAAAATTGCTACGCTAGGCTTTCTACATTGTTGCAATTTCACTGTCACTATGACTAACTCTCTCCCATGTGTGGTTGGTAGCCTCTCATCTCAAGTGGGATCCTAAGAAAGCTGTTGAGGTCGACACCATACCTGAACTTTTGCCAGAGGTAGCTGAGGTACCTCGTCACATATACGATGAAGCAAGTAAATGTGCATTGTACTCAACATGCTCCTTATGGGAGTGTAGATGTATGAATGAAGACCTCTGGAAGTGGGTATAGAAGCTTGAGAAGGAGAAGGTCAACCTAACCGCTGAGGTGGGGGATCTCCAATCTAGGAATGAATTTCTATTGGCCCGGGACACTCATGATGGCAATTGGCATATGGTTGTTATCAACTATGCAAGATATTGGATTGTTGTGTGAAGAAAAAATGAAGCCACACACGAGATCATCAAATAGTGAATGCAAATGAACCTTCTAGCCTAGAAGAACCAAGACTAGAAGGATTATAGTGCTAAGGTTTACAATTGGGGACAGGCACAGAAGAACCATAAGCATATGTATAAAATGGAATGTGCCACCTATTGTAAACAATACCGAGATGCTTTGATCAAGTTGCATACCCATGAGCTATTCCTTAATGTTATTGGTGCTTCCAGGGCTTATGAAAGGTTCATGCAATAGGTGGTAGTTAGTGAATCTCCTGAAAGAGAAATGACCCTACCTACCGGCGAGACCACCACTACCACCTTTTCCCTAGGACCACCCAAATGGACAACTATGAAAAAAGGGAAGGTTGCAGCAAGCACTGATCTAGGAGATAGGAATTGGACCAACATCACTGAGGAGGAGATCCTGCGATGTCTTGCAGCTGGCATGGATAGGATACCCCCTGAAATGGACGTAGGGCCATTTTGGGTTAGTCACTTTTTGTTGTGTTATATTTTATATTATAAAATACTTTGTTTTGGCTTTAATTCATTATTTTATTTTCTTTGTTATGTAGGATTCGAACGAAGACGCAGGACCCAGTGAAATAGGGAATGGTGGTGTGAGTGAAGACTCATAGCGTAGTGGCATGAAATTTTTATTCTTGTCTTTGAATTTAAAGATTTTTGTAAATATTATTCATTGACATTGAATGAAGAATATAATGTGAAGGAATTTGTTTCATTTTGGTTAATGTGTTATATTTATTTTTTATTCTTTGTCTTTTAAGCCCCTTAGGAGCTTCTCATTTTAGTTTTAGGCCATTTCAGGCCATCGCTAGGTTTAGGCCATTTTAGGTCACAACAATAGTTTAAGGCAATTTCAGGCCGTTACTTAATGATAATAGATTTTTTTTTGTTTTTGGAGAAATAGAGTGGCCATTTTTAGGCCTTAGCAGGCCGCAATGGTAGTTTAAGGCCATTTCGGGCCATGGTGCTAGTTTAAGGCCATTTCAGGCCGTAGTGCTAGTTTAAGGCCATTTTGGGACATAGTGCTAATTTAAGGCCATTTCGAATTGATTAATGATAAAATATTTTTTTGTTTTTGGAGAAATGGAGTGGCTATTTTTAGGCCTTAGTGGGCCACAATGGTAGTTTAAGGCCATTCTGGGCAGTGGTGCTAGTTTAAGGCCATTTCAGGCCATGGTGCTAGTTTAAGGCCATTTCGGGTCCTAGTGCTAGTTTAAGGCCATTTCTGGTCATTGCTTAATGATAAGAGATTTTTTTTACTTTTAGAGAAGTGGAGTGGCCATTTTTATGCCTTAGCAGGCTGCAATGGTAGTTTAAGGCCATTCCGAGCCATGGTACTAGTTTAAGGCCATTTTGGGCTGTTGCTTAATGATAAAAGATTTTTTTTTGTTTTTGGAGAAGTGGAGTGGCTAGTTTTAAGCCTTAGCAAGCCGCAATGGTAGTTTAAGGCCATTCTAGGCCATGGTGCTAGTTGAAGGCCATTTCGGGCCATTATTTAATAGAATTAATGCAAACAACAACTATAATGTAAATGGTGGATACAATGTAGATAGTAGACATGATGCAAATGCAAACAGTGGACATGATGCAAAGAATTGAAATAATGTAAATAGTGATTGTAATGCCAAAAGAAACAAGCATAGTGCAAACTATAAACGTGGTGCTAAAAGTGAACATAATGTAATCAATAAACGTAATGCTAAGATTAGGGTAGAAGGAGATAACAAAGCCAAGCATTTATGGAGCTGAATTAGAGATAATTTCTAAGTACGCAATTATTTTCTAACGCATCATGGGTTAGGTGAAGCATATGGTTGAGGGGTTTTATTGTGGTATACTTCTATGTACTATCTACCACCTAGAAAGGCAACTCGACCCAAGTGGTTTCTTTATCTGAATCAGCATTTTTGGCTGGCTCATTAGTCAAACAAGTAGTTCCAGTAGGAATAGATGCTTCATTTTCAGATATTACTATCTCTACACCCTACTCCATGTCAACGTTGTTTATTGCTTAGACAACCACTTCATCACCGTAGATCATCACTTCCCCGCCCGCGTAAGGTAACTAGATCTATTGATGTATGGGTGAAGTGACAGCCATTAATTGGGCTAACCATGACCTCCCCAAGATTAGGTTGAACTTGGGCATCTCTTCTACCATGATGAACACCACACTTGTGGGGAACAAGTCCCCTACCACAAAGTTGATATGGATAGTTCCCTTTATCACTACCCACACTCCATTGAACGATTTCAGGCAGGAGGTTGCTGTGGGCTTGATTTGATCAACCAAACCTAGTTTGTCCACTATGGAAAATGGAATGACATTTTTAGCGGCCCCATCATCAACGTGTACCCTTCAGATCTTGTACTAGCCAACTTGAATTGTAATGAACATGGGCGCTGTTTTCACCTGACCCTTTTCAGGGTCATCCTTAATGGACATATCATGAAATGCCAACTAAGATGGCCATGGTTCCTTGGCCGTAGAGGGAAGCATGATAGCGTGGATCACTTTCAACTTTGCTGACATGCTTTCGTCAACCAGTATGGATGTAAACATGCAAACCATGGCCTCGCAATGCACAGTGGAAGTCATTACCAAGTCATACAGGCTCAGAGTTGTATTTTTCTGTTTAAGAGCTTATTTAACTTAGTTGAGGGCATTGAGAAGATCCTACCCACCATCTTATTTTTTGTTACCTCTTTTCTCCTCCATTCGTCCTAGGAGACGAATCTCCCAAGGAGGGGCAGTTTTAGGTTGAAGAATGTGCTTTCTCGGGCATGATGGTGATGATTGCATCTACGCAGTATTACTAGTTGCTAATGATGAGGGCACCATGGGCATTGAGGACAAAGGGATAGGCTTGGGAGGACCTAAGGTAGTACGTTCCATGGCCATCTTGTCCACCAAATGCTCTTCCCATTGTTTTGAACAAGGAGCCTGTGGTGTTGTTTTCGTTGCTTGGCTTTGTTGGTAGAGGTGCTTGAATGTTTTCGCACCTTAATGATGAATGGTGCCCATGGTGTTGGCACAGGCAACGGTGTAACTTTGAGCACAAAGGGTGTACAGGTGGATTTCTAAGGAGGAACCTTAAGGAAGAATGATTGTTATGACATTTCTTTTGTTGTTGTCAGGGTTGCTACATTATGGGGAGGCATATGCACCACATACAGTTTCTGTGGTGGTTCTAGGTTGTTGTTAATACCAATAACGTTTATTGTATACCTTGCATTGTTATAATTTAGGAGGTCCTTGTAAACATGCATTGACTAGTTTTCAGGGCGAACAAGACTACTTTCATCCAAGACCAACTTGCCCTAATCGATCATGCATTAGATATCATCTTTCAACACTAAGCAGTAGTCCGTATCGTGACCACATAGTTTATGGTAGTCACAGAACCGTTCCTGCCTGAAGTTCTTAGGAACTAGAACCTCATTGGGTGTGGCTAAGAAGGGGTTCCTAATAAGTTTGCAATAGCATTGATGACATTTAATTGCTTCCTCCAACATTTGTTTATGCTGTATATACCCAGCTCCCAATAGTTACTTCAAAAGTTCTGAAGGCTTAATGGATAAAGGGGTGTATTTGGAGCGATCCTTGTGGTCAAAGTTGGGCTTTGGCTGGATTGACACCTCAAGTGCTGATGTTGAGAGCTAACCGGTGTTACTTGAGCTAGATATGGTGTTAGTAGGTGTTTTGGCAACCTTTTTGTTGTTGCTATTGTTGGGTTTGGTCTCGCTAGCTATAGTGGCCACCATGGTTCTTGTAGCCTTTCCCTTCTCTTTTTCCTTTTTCATTTGTGCATTTTTGTATGTGACATAGGTTGGGTCATTGCTATCTTCGGCCGCATCTTGGATGCTCTTGGTTTGAGCAAAGGATTGACTGAGGGAGCATGGGGCTAGGTACTAAAGCTTTGACTTAATAAAGTCATTTACTACCCCCAACAAGTGGGCCTCAGTGATAGGCTCGCATATCTCATTCAAGGTGATGTTCCACCATTATATGAATCTTTGCACAAACTCCAGACGCTCATCAACTAGTCTAGTGTGACCTCTGGTTTCAAGTCATACTTGAAGCAGGTCACGAACTGACTCAACAGCTCCTCCAAAGTTGAGATGGAGGCATGTGGGAGTGCATGGTACCAGTCTAGAGCTTTGCTTATTAGAGACATGACAAAGACATGGATGATGGTGTGTGGCCATTGTTGTAATCATAGAGATTCAGATCTAAACATTACCAAATGTGCATTGGGATCACCCTCCCCATTGTATTTTGTGAATTGGGGAAGTGGCACCTTAGCAGGAAAAGTAAGCATGGAGATGGCTGGGCTGATGGGGTCATCATGGTAAAAATCCATAACCTGTATCATGTTGGAACCGATAGCTTTGAGGCATTTAATTTCCTCAGTGAGGGTCTGGATAAGTTGAAAAGCTTGATTCATACTCAGGAACATCATAGATGGTTGTGGGGCTTCCTGAGCAGCCATCGCTGGTGGCGTTATAAAGGTAGTAGCCTGGGCCATAGGGGGTGCCATTGTAGCTACTCCTACAAATGGTGTTTCTTAGGCAGTCCACCACCTAGTGGGTGGTGTTGTTGGAGTGACGGTCACCAGTGGTGCTATGGAGTTGGTAGCTTGCATAGTTGGCAGGGTGGCACACAACCTTGTGCTTGGTTGTACTACATGTAGAAATAGGTACACTTGGGGTTTCATGTGGTGCAACATTAGTGAAGGTTGCGTAGTAGGAAAAGAAGTGGTTGGGACCCACAATGCGGTTGAGATTGGGTTAGCTACTAGTGGTGGGATGGGTGCAAGCAAGGGAGCAGGAGCAACATTCACATGTGGTTGTGAGAAAGGCATAGTGTGCATGTATGGTAGCGTAGCTATGACTGACATGGGGTATGCTACGTGGATAGATTGCAAAGGGATGGTAATAGGAAAAGAGGTTGAAAGGCTCGCTTGGTGGTGCGTTGAAGGTACGGGATGGCTACCCATGGCTGACAGGGGAGTGGGCTATGGCTAGGTTGTGGTAACCATGAAGGGGGCAGATGAGAAGAGTGGGTTTGACTAAAAAACCGCAATAGAAGGGATAGCTATGGCGTAGGGCTAATCACCACCTTTGGAGTGGGAGTATAAGTCTTCTTGCCCATATTGAAATGCCTCATCGTAATGGAATCCTATGTCCCAATCCCTAGACCTACTCACTCACACTAGCTAGTTTAAGATCCATTAGTATGATTCAGTCAACAAGATGATGATGTTAGGAGCAGGGATGAATTCCCTCCCATTTTGGTGGAGGAACTTGAAGTTATTTTTTTCCTTGAGTTCCTGGTGATCCAAGGGTAGATTCACTTGGACCTTTGCATAGAGAAAGTTGTATCGCTCTGCGTCTTACACCAGGTGTTTAGGTGACAGATGCTGCAGCCTAAGGAACTGACATCATGTCAACATTGTGCTAGGAAGTCGCTCGAGACTTGTCACATGTTGGATAGTGTAGGGTACCTCTAGATCTAAGGTGGAAGCGACAGTGGTTGCGGGAATCATTTTTTGTAGCAAAAATAGAAACTGTAAAAGACAGAAAAGGGTTGAAACTGGGTATGCTAAGGAGTATTAGAATCTGGCTTCCTTCACTATTACACCTTCTATGCTATGTAGGGGTGTTACGTGGATAGGTTCACTATGCCACATGAGAGGTGGGCAGCGTAGGATAGTGAACAGGGTAAAGGTAGTATAGCAAGCGATTAGAGGCTTTCTTCCTACCAGGTTCTAGAGGAATCCTCGTTGCAACCAGTCTGTACTGCATGATGCGTAGACAACCACAAGGGTGTCATGTCTATGCTAGTAAGTGATAGGGTACATATAGCATCCAGGACTACCTGTGGTATGTAGAAAGGGCATGGAGGTTCAGGCCCTTCTTCTAGCACCAAAAACTATTGCAATTGAAAATGTCAGTGGCTGAAACATCGAGAGGTCACCAGGTGCACAGCTTAACCCTGGATCCTTGCGATGGTCGTGCTAGATGTAAATAGATGCGGGGTGCCCTAAATGATCTGTTCAATTAGATATGGACTTAACCAGTGTATAATAACCTTTTGTAAACATTAATTTTAAAGATGTTATATGCACGCTGATTGATAAGCGGTAAACGTGAATCAATTGAGAATAATGCAAAACATGAAAATAACAAAGCAAAATGAAGCAGGTTTGGATGAGAAAGTGCACCACCCCAAGATCAGGGAATCTTATCATTGCTTGAATGAAGGAGGTGTACAATAGATGGTAGTGGGAACAAGCACAGCTTGCAATGAAGTAGTATGGTCATAGCTCCTTGAATTGCTATCAACATCTTGCTAACAGGGTCCTTCTACTTACCAGTATGCTTACCAAGACTAATTTCCAAGAAGCCAAAATTCCATAATTTCAAACATGCTAAATATGCCAGAATCTAGCCACAAGAATGATGAGTCCAAAAGTGAACTATGCCCAAAAAAACCAACCCTTTGAACATTGTTCGCCAGGGTATTTATAGGGCTAGGAGCAAGAGAAAAATGTGGCTTGGATGCCATGTGTCTTGGGTCCCACAAAGTGCAAACGTGGCTATGCCATGCTACTATGTAGTGTTGGGTGTGAAGACTGCTATGTTGTGACCATACCATTCATGTTGCATGTGCTATAGTCCAGTGAACTGCCATGTTTGTTATAAAGAAAACTACCAATAGTGAATGTGAAATGGATCTTGTGCTCCATGACTACGTCTTTCCTACTCTTGCAAGTAGGGTTAAGTGTAGGGACAACTTTGGGGATAGTTAGGGGGAGTGCAAAATAATGCAAACTTCTTAATTTTGTCTGTTGAAGAGATGTCAGGATGAGAGTAATCGTTGCTCATAAGTTCTGGAGCTAACTGAAGATGTCTTGGGACTCCCACGCAAAAGTTACGTTGTTTAAGCTATCGAGCGTATTCGCATAACATCAACACCCGCATGCTATGCTATGCTACACTACATAGTGTAGATGCTAGTCTTGGAAGAAATCTTACATAAAAGCCAAAAATAACTATTTGAGGCCTGGCCAGGCAACCAATTTCAACCCTTTCTTTCATGCTGAAATGTCTTAGGACCAGCTGAGTTCATCCTTGGGACACTTTGGTGTTTTGCATCCTCCCTACACTGTGTAGCATAGCATAGCATAGTAGCCAATGTGACATGAATCCCTTATCCAATTTGCAATTCTTTGTCAAAAAACTTTTCTTGGAGCCTGAGGGCAAAGTGGGATAGTCAGTCTTGAAGGTCGAAGTGTGACCAAGTGCAATCCTCTTGCTAAAACCACTTGGTAGAGGGACTTTGTACGCTCTATCCTTGGCTTGGATTTTGACTCAATCTTGAAAATGTTTGGTCATGGGATGTCAATCGACATGTCAGTAGAGCAAACCTATTTGATGGTTGAAGCATGGGAAAATGTGCTTACTCCATTAGAGCCATCTGAGTAGGAGTATCGGTAGAGTGCATCCCTGTTACATTGTGTTATGTTGCATAGTGTAGCACTTAAGTGAACAAGATTTCTAACAAAATTTTCCACATTTTTGCTATGTCACGTTGCTCATGCATCAAGGATGAAGTGGGTAGATGTCCTGGAGGGCTGAGTTGTTGTCAATCTACATCCTTTCAGTGCAATCAATCTCCTCAAGGCTTGCTATGCTAGGCAACGTAGTGTAGTGTAGTAGGTCTCGTAGTTAGAAAACTTGCCAAACTATTTCGTTCATCCTGAACACTTTTGGAAACTTGTAGCATGGTCCCTAGGTCGACCGTCAGTCGGGTTAAGTGTCAAGCTAGGCAAGCTATAGGGTGTAGCAAGCCTATCAGCCTAGGAGATAGAAAATTTTCTAGATTGTATGATCTACCCCTAGTGCCTCTTTCATGCAAACTAGCCTTGTGAATGGATGCCACATTGACTGTGCCACAAAAGGTGTTTTCTGCATGGTCCAATGTGATACCATGCTTGCGGGGACCCTTGCCCACATTTTGAGACTACTAAATTATGAGAGTCCTGGAATTTATGGTGTTTCAACTATTTTCGTTAAATTTGAAATATGTTATTAATTTTTAAAAAATTCAATTTTTGGGGGGGAAGGAGTATTAGAGGGGAAATAAAATTTTATAAATTACAACTTCCAAATCAAGAGTCTTACCACTAGTCTAATACCTCATTGTCAAAAATTTATTTTTTTCATAAATTTGTTAATACTATATATCATCATAACGTTGTCTTTCACTTAAGAATTTTTGGAGGGTGTCAAATGCGAAAAAATAAATATATTAAAAATTAGATTTAGAGTACAAAAGTAGAGAAGTAGAGGAGAAACCTCAAAACAACAAAAAGGAAAGATCCAACAATCTTGGAGATGCCTTTTTAGGTTTTAATCCTTATAACAAATCCTTAAAAGCATCCCATTTGGGGTAGGAAAAGGATCAAATCTTGCCCTTGCTCAGAAGCATCCAAATGGCTTTTCACTTTCTACTAAAGGCTTCCTACTTATAAAAAGGAAAACTATAGAGAGAAATATTTAGGAATTTAGCTAAAGCATCAACTACTAAATGATGTCACCTTGAACTGACTAAGGAAGAAAATTAGCTGGAGAATCTTTATGAAAAACCATATTAGATCGAAACTTCCAGATGGCATAAAGAATAAGAGGATGAAAGTAATGCCAACTATGAAGTAGAAATCCTTGAAGTTGAGGATTATCATCACATAAAATTTAATCTAATCTTGGTTAAAAACCATGTAAATACTTGTTATACCAAGTCCAAAAGCTATGAGTAAGGAAACAAGTAAAAAAACAATGGATGAATGTATCTTCCATGTTTTAAATAGGGCATATTAAGTCATGAAGTCCTAATTTAGAGCATTGAATACTAATAGGAAAAACTTGATGAATCAAGTACCATAGAAAATATCTAATTTTTAAAGTAGTAGAATTCTATATCTTCTGAATTTGCTACTTTCATGATTGCACATTATGATTAACCTTTCAAGGACAAGTGAAACTTTGCTAAATATTAGTATTAGAACTAACAAGAGTATACACAATCTTGGGCCGATATGAAAAAACATGTTGGCCATTAATCCAAGAAAAATCAAGAAAGCCATTATAAGAATCTTGAATAGCTACACTTCTATCCAAACTATCCAACAAATCAAAAAATGTAGACTTTTTAGAAAGAATAATGTCATAGAGAATTTGACACTTAGACCAAGTAATCTAGTGATTATGCATGCAAAGAGATGAAAGAGAGGAAAATGCCAAACTTGTATAGTGTACTACAAAGGTGTGGACACTTAATAGCCCATGGTTTATCATTAATTGAAAGCCACTAAGGAGAAAGCTTATCAAGCATTGAGGTAGAAATTGTAATATTATTGATGTTCTAAAAATCACTGATAAAACTTTAACCTTCCAAATATGATTTATGATAATAGAATCTAATATAATAATGCCTTTTAGAAAAAGGATCCAATTAAAAAAATCTATACCTCTCCAATAACCACTTCCTCTAGGCTTACCCATATGAATACACTTCTAAAAAAGAAGCTTCCATGGATTTATACTAGATAAGGATTGAACTACCCATGTAGCATATAAAAAAATATCCTACTTATAATAATTCATTAATCCTAATCCACTATCCTCTTTCAAAGAAGTAGAAATGTCTCATGTGACACAACAAAATCCTTTCCTAAAATGGCTGCTACCCCAAAGAAAAGTTCTCATAAGCTAATCACTGTGATGATATGTTGAAATAATAAGAGCCCAACATGAAGAATAATACACTTGAGTATCTTAAATGATATGCTTACATATAATAAACTTACCAGCCATTAAAATCTTCTCCTCCTTCCACTGAAGAAGTTTTTGTTAATTTTGTTCATTGTAACATCTTATGAAATTTTTGATGATCCACCAAAGAAAAAGATAATGCCTAAGAATTTGGAAATGTTTGACTATTCTAAGAAATGTCAAGATTTAGATAAAGCCCATTCTTGAATATTCTTGTTGCAAGAGATAGAATATTTGAAAGAATTAATCTAAGAGCCTAAAAATCTACAATATAGATCAACACAATTGATGAGAGTGGTTTCTCTAGCAATTTATTCTAATTATTAGAGCAGTTACTCTAGGGGTTTATTCTAATTATTAGAGCAGTTACTCTAGTGGTTTATTCTAATTATTAGAGTAGTTACTCTAGTAGTTTATTCTAATTATTAGAGTAGTTACCCTAGCAGTTTATTCTAATTATTAAAGTGGTTACTCTAATTATTAGAGTAGTTGCTCCCAAGCCTATAAATATAGTGCCCAAGTGCACAATTGGGAAAGGAAGTCTCTAAGTAGTCAAGTAGCAAAACTCTTGTAGTCTATTTGAAAGATAGAGTATTTTCCAAGTGCCTGTAGTAGGAGGTCTAAGTGTGTATGGATCTTTATTCAAGCATTGTGTACCTGAGCATACCTTGTGTACAGCAATAAAGACAAGCTCTTTGATTCATCCTTGCAGCACTTGAGATTTATTTTGTTACGCATTTCTTTTATTTTATTTTCTTATGCATTTATTTTATTTTATTTTATTTTATGCACTTTACATTTATGTTATTAGTGTATCAATTCATTTTGATCAATTAAGAAAATCGTTAAATTACACTTAGTACGATCAATTCGAGCATGTGTATAACACTTGGTAACCTAGTAATGATTAGTGTTTGGTAATCCTAGCAATGTTGCACTGGTTCAGGATGTGTACGGTAAGTGAGAACGGATGCTGGTGTTAGGATTAGTTAGAACTTAGTTAATAAGTAATTAAGATAAATTAGTCACTTAGTTATCTCTCTTCTCCCTTATTAGCATAGGACATAAAAACATAAAAGATATAAAAATCATATGCCTCAAGCTTACTTAACCATAAAATCGTGACATACAAGTAAGTTTGGGAAGACAACGATCAACCAACCTGTCCTTGTTCCACAACGGTGCATAAGCACTTAGTCCTTGGAATTTGACTGGATCATTTGTGAAACGCTCGTATTCGTATGGTTGAGCATAGGGGTACCTTGCCACTCATCATTGGCACCGTTGCCGAGAACTTAGTTGTTTGTGCACTAACTATAACATAGGAAATCATTCACATCATTGGAATGAACCCTTAGGATTGGTTTAGAAAATAATAAACAAGAAGACATTACACACTGAGCAGACAAGTATGTCTCCTTCTTTGTATGAAAGCGCCTCACCGCCTAGGTCTAAAATAGGAAAAAATTAGCTACATAATACACATGATGTTGATCCGCCAGTCCCTCAACAAGTTCAAGTGGTATATATTCATCCTGATGAGTATATACCAGACTTTACCTTTATCCTTCATCAAGATGAACAATTGCATTAGTGAGACTTAGAAGGTAACATGGTGTTACCTCTCGATCGTTCAGTCTCGAGCATGCTGCTTTGTGCTCTCACATGAATTGGCATGTTGCACTTACATACAGAATACGTTGTGCAAGACCATGACTCAAGAGAATACTATTCCACAGAGGCACAACGTCAAAGGGACTTGCAACAAGAGAGACATCATAAGTCTTTGAAGGGTAAGTGGTCCCAGGATGCCCCACATATCTTAAGTAAAAATGATGGTGGTGAACCTAACACAAGAAATTTCCCACATCATGATGTTCCTCCCCTTGACTTTGGCCAAGGGGTTGTGTATTAGAACCTTCATTCCACCATTCATAACTCAAGTTCTGATACCCATGAGCACAAAGGGTCCAAAAAAGAGACATGAACTCATGATAAGGTGGACATTTTGATGGCGACCGCGATCAAAGCCAAGACTGTAGAAGAGGAGGTAGCAGACACTATCATGGTGATGGTTCTCCTTCTTCTCCACCTTCATCATCTCCTTCACCCTCTCCTTTAATAATTGGACATGTTCATAAAGAAAAAGACCATGGGGATAAAGGTAGGCAAAGTGGAAGTCATAGATGAAACAGCTAGGAAAGGGGACAAGGGCACTCTAGAGAGTCACGACATGGAAGAAGGAAGAGTAGGGAATAACGTAGGCATCATAGATGCCATGGACAAGATGATTATGATGAACCCATACTGACTACTCGAAGTATGTTGGACATAGCTGAGGCTATTAGAATTTCAACAAGGCACTAAACAGATAGTAGGATCAAAAGATTAGATATGAACAATATCCCACAATTTGAAGGGGAATACAAAATTAATCCTCAAAATCACTTACAAACATTCCATGATGTGTGTGCCTTACAAAACATAGAGAACGAATGGCAAAAACTTAAGTTGTTCCTGTAGACATTAGTTGAAGAAGCAAAAAGCTGGTACTGGTCCTTAGAACCTGAATCCATTCATAGGTGAAGTACTATGTTAAAACTATTTAATGACAAGTACCAAATGTACTCCTGAGTGTCTAACTTGTGAAAGAAAATCTAAGGCTAGAAACAAGGAGGACATGAACCCTTGGATGCTGCCATGGGCTGATACTATGCATTGTTACATCATTGTCCTGGCCATGGTTATTTGCAAAGGGATCAACTATGCCATCTTGTGCATGGGCTTAGGCATGAAATGAGAAGAACTCTTGGGACTTATGCCCAAGGGATACTATCTGAGCTTAGGTCCCATCAAATTCAAAGACTATTGGAGCAAGTTGCTAAGAAAGAAGATGAGCTACGGAAGAGAGAAAGTGTGGAAGAGCATAACCAGGATGCTTCCCTTCATAAGAGAGGAGTAAAATTTTGCGAGGATGAAGAAGAGTCACCACTCAAAGAGATGGTGAATAGGAAAACTTTTCCTATTTAAAAGATGTTATTAGAAGTTTTGGCGAAGGTAGACCGAATGTGGGATTCCCTAGACAATAGATTTCAAAGTGTTCTTAAAATAGTAGAGGAGTCTAGAGAGCAAGGTAGTGAGAAAAGAAAAAAGAAAGAGGTTGAACATGTATGTAGCAAGGGTAAGGGCAAAGTTGCCATCATTAAAGAGGTTGTGGATTTGGAAACAAAAAATGATAGTGGATGTGAGATATGTCACTATGACCATCCTAGGGGATGTTTCCTTGTAATCTCACATCTACAGGAGTCTGGGGTGTATGCACTCAACCCATGATTAAAAAAAAAGGCAAACACCCTGAAGGTTACCTTATCCTCAAGGTAACCCAAGGTAGTTCCACCAACCCTTAACATATTATCCCAGTGGAACTCCATCACAACTAATTGAGCAATATCAACAATGGAAGCATCCATAATAATGGGGAATGCCATCACCAAGGCAACAATAACCTTACCGGCAACCTGACATGTATGGATATTACGTGCAACTGCCAATCTCCACACATGACTCTACTGGTCACATCACTCCTCAATGTCACTACCAAGCCTACGAGTATTATGGGACTCCCTCTTCTAGAGGCGATATTCCACAAGCATATCATCCTTCTCATCCAACTGCATCTCTTCCACCAATAGCTCCACTACTAGCTGCTCCCATGATGCAAGGTAAAATCCCTACCCAGCCATAGCAACATAATGCCACAAGGGCTATTAACTCTCAACCTACTATTGGTTCCAACAACCACATGAAGAAAAGGCCTTTCTTTAGAACCAATAGTCCAACCAAGCCCTTGCAATCACAAGTAGCTAATTCCTTAGATGCCTCAATAGTAATCAAAAATTTGGAGCCCCCTTCAACCCAATCACTGCACTCAATGCATACGGTCATGCTAACACATGCCGTCACTGATTGGATCAAAGTTGGCCACCTTCCTAGGAAATTATCTGATCCTAGGAGTCCTCTGATATACTTACAAATCACTAGAAATTCATCATGCAAGGCTCTTTTGGATTCAGGTTCTGGTATCAACTTGATTTCTCAAGAAATGTACGAGGCCTAGAACTTGCCTCCATTGAAAAAGAGAAACATCTATCTAGAGTTGGCTGACTAGTCCATCACTATCCCATTGGGACTGGTGGAAGACATTATTACCACTCTTTGTGGGTGGTCATACCTAGCTGACTTCCTAGTGATTTAGGTAAACAATGGTAAGGGGGGACTTCCCAATCATAATGGAAAGAGCATGGCTAAGCATCATCAACGCATGCCTAGGAATCTGCAATGTTTCCTTAGAAATATCAAAGGAAAATACATTCAGAAAGATCAAGAAGAAGAAAGTTCTATGCATCGTATACAATGACACAAGGTGTAATTGCGTGTAGAGGTCATGGTTTGTGCAAAGTTTAGCATTGCCTACATCTAATCAGTGTGCACAAGTAATTAACATACAAAGATGCCTATATGTAGCAGCCATACAATAGGAAGACACCCAGTGGCTGACAGTTAATCAAGAAAGTAGTTCACTCATATGCATGGAACCAACTAAGGGTTTGACTTGTGCTTACATTGATAGCATAGATGCATTAGAGCAACTCCACCACCAAATTCCAAGTCTTAACCTTGAAAATATCAACTAGGGGAAGTTGGAAATCCCTAATAAATTTAAGCAGGAGCCCCTCAAGCTGAAACCATTGCCCACCGATATGGAATACACGTTCCTTAAAAATAGAAAGCTGATAATTATCAACACTAAGCTTGCTCCTCAATAGAAAGAAGAACTTATAAATGTAATAAATAAATGGTCAAAATCCTTTGCTTGGTCATATCCCAAATTAACTAGAATAGATCCTATGATATCCCAACATATAAGTTACACTGACCCCTCCATGAAGCCTCGAAGACAATTGCATAGGTGATTGAACCTTAAGCTAAAACAAGTAGTTAAGGAAGAAATCAAACAGCTTCTGAAGGCTGGGTTCATATACCCCATTGCTGATAGTGAATGGGTTAGCCCCTTAGTTATTGTGCCTAAAAAGGAAGAAAAATTGAGGGTGTGCATAGATTTTAGGCTACTAAATATGGAAACATTCAAAGATCACTTTCCATTACCATTTTTTGACCAAGTCTTAAACACCATCATAGGGCATCGCTATTATAGTTTTCTAGATGGATATAGTAGATATAACCAAATACAAATAGCCCTAGAAGACCAAGCCAAGACTACATTCACCAGTCCTTGGGGAACATTCGCATACAAACATATACCATTTGGCTTGTGCAATGCCTCTACAACATTTCAATGACTAGTTCTAACCATATTCGAAGAGTAGATAGGGAATGGCGTTGAGGTCTTTATGGATGACTTCTCCACTTATGGAGAAAACTTTGATCAAGCCTTAGACTAGTTGGATCAAGTGTTACAAAGATGTGTAAAACCAATTTGAGGCTCAACTAGTAGAAAAGCCATTTGATGGTTCAAGAAAGTGTAATACTAGGGCACAAAATCTTACACACAGGGATAGAGGTAGACCTCGAGAAAATCAAAATTATCCAAGGAATTACCCATCAATCAAAAACTATCAAAGATATTCAGTCATTCCTTGGACATACTAGCTACTATAGGAGATTTATTGAGAACCTTTCAAAGGTTCCCAAACCATTGGTTAAATTAACGAAAAAGGACGTACTTCTTGAGTGGACCAGAGAATGAAAATTAGCTTTCCAAACTCTAAAACAAAAGCTAGTAGAAACACCCATTCTACAAGTTCTTGGTTGATCTAAACCATTCCATATCAAGACTGACGCATCCAACTATGCTTTAGGAGTCGTACTTACATAGTTAGATGACTAGAAGCATCCTTATTACATCCACTATGCAAGTAGAAGTATCGCTGGTGCACAACTTAACTACACTACCACAGAGAAAGAATTAATGGTTGTAGTGTTTGCACTAGAAAAGTTTAGACACTATGTATTGGGATATAAAGTATATATACATACTGATCATAGTGCAATCTAGTTCCTCATGAAAAAGCCAATGGTAAGCCCTCGTATCATACAATGGCTTGTAATCTTACAAGAGTTCAATTTAATGATAATCGATCACAGGGGCACCGAGAATGTAGTTGTTGATCATTTATCTCGATTGTGATGGAATAATAAAGAGGATGAGTATCCAATTTCTGATCATTTCCCTGATGAATTCCTCTTTGCTGGTGCAGTGAATAATCAATCACCCACAAAGAAAAACTAGTATAGTAGCATTCTTACCTATCTCCTCACCCAACAAACACCACAAGAGTTAAACCTTAAGAATAAACAACAATTTCTTTATCAAGCCAAGTACTTTATGGAGATCAATGGACAACTTTACAAAGTGTGTCCCGATGGCTTGGTTTAATAGTGTGTTCCTAATATAGATCAACTACGAGTTCTCCAAGATGCTCACAAGGGTCCTTGTGGGGGTCATTATGTTGGGAGACAAATGGCCATCAAGATCCTGCTTGCAAGATATTATTGGCCTACATTATTTTGGGACACCCATAATTTCATCCAATATTGTGAGCACTATCAACATGATGGGGGAATGACTACTAAATTGGAGAGTCCACAACAATGGATTCAACTGTTAGAACCCTTCAACATTTGGGAAATTGATCTTATGGGGCCGATTACACCAATGTCTAATGGAAAAGCTTATATTATTGTTTCCATTAATTACCTAATAAATGGGCCAAAGTAGCTGCTATTAAAGATTGTACATCATCTACAGCTACACGATTTGTTCAATAACAAATCATAAATAGGTTTGGTATGCTACATGCACTTATTTCAGAAAATGGTACACACTTCACAGGTACAACTTTTCAGAAATTAATGCAACGCTTAGGGGTTGAGCATAAATTGACTACATCATACCACCCCCAAGTGAATGGTCAAGTAGAAGTCACCAACAGAGAGATTACAAAGACATTGACAAGAACCATTAGCAAGTTTAGGCAAGACTAGAGCACTAAATTGAACAATGCTCTTTGGGTATACCACTCCACATGGAAATTCCCTACAGGCTACTCTCCCTATGAGTTAGTGTATGGTAAATTACCAACACTTCCCATTCAAACTGAGCTTTATATGCTATCCATGGCATTTGACCTCAACCTTGACCTAGATCTAGCATAGAAACAATGGTTAGTAACCCTTAACTTGCTAGATGAAAACTAATTAGCTACCCTATCATCTAACAAATTGCACAAGGCCTTCAATAAACAATGTCATGACCTAAGAATTAGGAAAGTTAAATATCAGCCAGAAGATAATGCTCTCTACTAGAATTCCACACATGTGCCACAACGTACTAAATTTCAAACATTGTAGGAAGGACCTTATATTATTTATGCAACTTTTATCTAGGGGCCATAACAATATATAAACCTGAGAGCCCATATAAGAAACTTTTGGTCAACATACAACAAACCAAACCTTCCAAGAGCTTAGGATAGCTAATACACATGCTACCTATCTTGATGGACAACCTTGCTCACTATTTTAGATCTCCTCCTTCAAACTTAGTCATGGGGGAGATGGCTACCTATGCTAACCATTCTAGGCCCTCAGTTATTTTTGAAATTTTGTTTTACACATTTTTTTTACATGTTTTTGTTTCACACATTTTTCCAACTTTTCTTATTTTTGTTTTACATCATTGTTCATGTTTTTACCATTTCTTTGTTTGCTTGATTTACTTTTATTTGTCATCCAATAAGTGCTCATGATGGTGGATTGCATTATATCATATTGATTGATAATGTTTGATTTTTACCTTTGAATTATGACGCTGATATTAAGGTATGGCTCTTTTGATAAAATAGGTAATGAGTCCACACTGTCCACTCATCCATACAACTCTATGGTCTCCTTTGGCTTGGAACTGTATAGTCCCCTTTTTCTAAGTAAAGTTGTTAATGAATTGGTGGTTGGGTATTTTTCAAACCAAGGAAAGACTCAAAGGATGAAAAGGGTGTGACTTCAAGGGGATTTGGTGAATTTGTGCTAGCCATTCTCTTGGGGTGCTTGGATGCTTTTTCTTAGGTTTTTCACCATTTTGGCATTGTTCAAAAATTAGGAAGCTAAGTGAATAAAAATAAGCCTATGCATGGTGTGGTTCTCACATAAAAAAAAGTGAGAATCCAAAGCACACCCCTTAGACATAATAAAGCAATATG
>MNCI01002357.1:6194-35817 GCA_015680685.1 Gnetum montanum
TTATTTTAAGCCTATGTTTAAGAGGATCCTATGTTAACCTTTTCATTAGTTATACTTTGACTTAGACTTTGTTATTACTTTGGGCTTAGACATAGCTATCAACTTTGGGTTAGATATATTAACTTTCTCATAGGAGATTTTTATTAGGTCAACACTAGGTAATAGTCCATGTAAGTGTTTTGATAGTTAATTACCCTAATTAGTATTAGAAACAATTCTCTTAGTTTTTTTAATGATTTTCAAGAGATAATGTTAGTTGCGATGAGATGGATTTAGAGGAGGAAATTGATGACCAAAATTATTAGTTTAGTTATAGATTACTTTTGTTATTATTAAGTTGTGATGATATGCTATATGTTAAGTTGGGATTAGTAAATTTAGTATTTTGTATGAGAATGTGTATTGTTCCTTGCATGTCCTTAGTTTAGGATCATTTTTATTCTAACTTTTGTTACATTACATTAATTAATATGTAGTTACTATAATTTAAATAATATTTATTAAACATTAGAGTCAAATGTTCTTTTTGATATATTTATAATTTCAACATTATATATTAATGTTCATGTATTTAATTTCTATTGTATATTACCAACAATAGATTGTACTTTTGGCTTGGATAATATAGTTTAACTTGCTTTAATTAGTGAATAGGTTAAGCTTGGAACACATGGGGCTACTATGAAGTCTTATAAAATTTTCACCTTTTATTACATTTTCTTCCTTCTATGTGCTTATCATGTTATCAATTCCTACTACTTTCCCTATCAAACTTTTCTTGGTGTCCATTTGATTTTATTTTAGTAATGTTTTTGTCTAATTAATACCTTTCTAGCCTAGGCCTAGTTAATAGGATGTTATAATTTTTCTTTCTAATATTATGCTTAATATAAAATTCATCAAATTATTGGCTTACAAACGTATCTTTTCTATTAGATCTTATGGCTTTAATTTTGAGATTCAATCTATTCTGAATCAAGCTTTTGAAATTTTGAAAAATGTTAAATTTTTCATGCTTTGAATGTAATGAATAAGTTTAGATATACCTAGTAAAATCATTAGCAATGACAAGGAAATATATATTCACTTAAGCTAAGCAAGTATTTGTCTTACCAAATCCATATGAAGAAGCTGTAGAGTTATTTTCTTTCTTTGCATTTGTATGTTATGAGGCAATACCTTTTGCTTTCCTTTGAGGCATATATATAAAAAATCTCATTAAAAATTACTTGACATTTGACTCCTATGCTACTTTATTTTTTATTAATATCTCAATTTTAAAGTAGAAGGCATGGAATAACCTTCAATGTCATAATTTTTTTAGAGAAACATATGAGACATTTGATGAATAAATCTAAAAATTAAATGCTTCAACATCATTAAAAGATTATGCTTTCAAGGAATAAATATTATTATTTCACCTCTTTAATTTTCCAATAATAAAATTTCCATTTGATACAGTGAAAAAATTATAATGAAAAAAACTTGATTTCCTCTACTTATAATATAATTAATTGATAAAAATGAACTTGATAATTAAGGGACATAATAAAGATCATGGACATTGATTTTATGGCCAGTAAGAACTTTAAGAAATAAATTACCTATTCCTTCAATCTTTAGGCTTGTTTTATTTCCAAATTTAATACTACCAGGAGAGACATTTGGGCTATAATTGACAAAATTATCCTTGAAATAAGTCATATGATTAGAGAAACTATTATCTATTATTAATGTATGAGGAGTAACTTTCTTTACCATTTGATAAGTAAAAAAAATTAGAGTTTGAATCTTTATTTAGGACTAATATTGTAAATCCTGAGATTATTTTGAGACT
Organism: Gnetum montanum; assembly: GCA_015680685.1. Lineage (NCBI taxonomy): Eukaryota > Viridiplantae > Streptophyta > Gnetopsida > Gnetales > Gnetaceae > Gnetum > Gnetum montanum. Next base: position 8,032 of record MNCI01002357.1, read on the forward strand.
AAGGATTATCTTGATTTGATTTGATGGATAACTTAAAATGTAGAAAGAAAATATGACCTTCCCCCATCACATGTTTTTATTTTTCCTTTTTTCTTATAATGTTTGCATCTGGAAACATTTAAAGATGATGTGTTTTACTTATTTTTTTGGACTCTAGTTGAATCTTCCTTCTCTTTAATTCTTTCCTCCTCTAAAGTTGTCTTTTAATATTGAGTTTTCAAATTTGTAATTGTATTTTTGGTTAGATCTTAATTTCTTTCATTTTTAAGATTTGATTATTTGCCTCTTCCTCTTTCAATTCTATCTCTATCTCTTGTACTTCTTGAAAGAAAAATGCTTAATCATTTTGACTTTAATTATCATGTCTTTTCAAACTATCTTATATTCTAACTTGAAACACTAATTTATTAATTATAAGATCATCTACATATTTTTTTATATCTAAGTTTCATGATTTGAATGCTTGTGATGGAGGATTCTTTGTAATATTATTAAATAAGTTTCCAAGGCTTCTTAGAATTTGTTCTATCAATGATTCTTGAGTGAATTGAATCAGAAACCGAAGTGCAAATGATTAATTTTACCATTGAATCCTTTCTTCTATCTTCTTGAAGCTTTATTCTTTATTCTTTATTAAGAACTACTTGATTTCCAAATTCCTAATATTCATGCTCTACAATATCCCAAAATTCATTGATTTGGAGTAAAGTTTTCATAAGGCTTTTTCAATAAGTGAATTCATGGTTTCCATTAAAAGTAATGATCCATTTTTGTATATCATATTTAAATTTTTTAAAGATTAAAATGACTTAAAATATTTGACAATTGTAAGATTTGAGGATTAGATATGAATTTGAGATGAAAAGGTATTAATTTCGGTTAGAAATAAAGGATCGAATATGAAAATTATGAAAAGTGAGGATTCCACTATGAAAATGATATAACATGAGAGTACTTATGAAAAATTAAGAGGTTTTGTGAGACCTTTTGTAACACCTTGCTTCCTAGCCTTAGGTTGGAGAGAATTACATTGGGTATAGAACCCCTAAAAATGATTGGTTATGAAAAGAAAACTAAAAATTAAATTAAACAAACATAACCATAAGGAAACGAAAAGAAACTTACATTGAAGTCATGATGGACAAGGAAAAGGAAAGACTAGAATAGTGAAAGAACAAGGAATATAATTAATTATCAAATATATACATAAAAGGTTGAAAATTAAAATGAACTAAAAAGAGATATAATATCATGAATATAAAAATTTGAAGGTACTCATGAATATTTAGTAATACCAAAATATGCTTAGTCATACATAAAATCCATAATCCAAATGCATGAAACATAAAAGAGAGAATAATCTAAAACATGTCTATCACTGTCATGTATATGCTATAAGGAAAGAGACTAGTGGTAAAAATAAATATGCATGAAATCCAAATTAGCACTAAACACCAAAGAATCTCCTTACTACACCTATTCTTGATGACATGAAAATAATAGAGGAGATTAGTATACATTAACTGAGAAACCTTAGCATCTTCTCCGAATGAATTGATGGAAAATCTTATGGTGGCTAGGTGAAGACATTATAGCATGTAGAACATGTTGGTATGGAAAAATAATCCAAACATCTAAGAGCTCATATAGAACATCAATCTAGACATAAAATTAACCTAAGCTAAATGTTACTTACTCCACTCATTAACTTGCAAACAAGGAAGCTAGCATACATTGCACATAATTAAAAATGTATGAATTATTATTATGTATAATTTTCCAAATTTTCAAATGAAATGCCAAACTAGCATATGCATTGATTTATGATTAGTCTTAAACCAAACTAATGATGCTAGAGGTACCATCCAAGACTTACCTTTAATATTCTAGCGGCATCAAATAGAGGGGCAATAAGCCATGAATTACATTCTCATGTAGGATATACCTACAATGAAAGCAAGATTGATGCATTATAGCATAGGTTAGATACTAAACATCTTTGGGGAGTTGATATTTAGCTTGCCACATAGCTTGGTGCTAGATCCTAACAACCAACATCCATATGAACATCCAAATAAGGAATATCATACATTGACGATGGAGGGACACAGACAACATTCAACATATCCAAATGATTTGAAATGTCCAAAAATTGACTACAACTAAAATCAACATGTCAACATATCTTCCTAACAAATAGAATTGAATGAGATTGAAAGATTTAGAAATGTGATAAATTAAGATCTAGTTATAAGAAGGGACCAAAAACAAAAAACATAATGGTAAATCATCAATTGACTAGGATATCACTAATGCTACGTCACATTTGTGATATCACTGATGCTTTGATATCTTAGCTTCGATATCTTAGCATCAATATCAGATATGCGATATCTTGGCTCCAATATCTTAGCTTTAATATCAGAGTCCTGATATCACATATTTGATATTAGATTCCATGCTATGTTATATTTCGAGATCTGTGTTAGCCTATAAATATAACAATTGGGCATACAATTTGGACATAAATTAGTAAATACGGTTTCTCTTCCTCTTTTCCTCAATCTATATGTTTTGAAGTAGCTTATGTACTAAATTTTGTTTTCTATTAATAAAAATCTCTTTTTGGGGTCCGACACCCCCCCATAAATTAGTCAATAGAGTAGTTGAACTCTTGCAATTTTATTCCGTAGTCCTAGAGAACAGTTGGTGAGCACCCATAGTGTGGATCTAAGTTAATTGTACAATGTCTTATTCAAGTGGAAATGTACCTGGACACATTCCATGAATGGTAATAAGATCGAGATTGATTCTTATGCATTGTAGCACTTTGACTTAGGTTAGATTTACTTTCCATACAATTTACTTTTCATGTACTTAGTTACTATTTACATTGCCATGTATGTTAATGAATTGGCCAAATGAGCATGACTAGTTTCGAGTGTGTACAACAAGCTGGAAATGGACACTCATCACTTGTAGGCTAGTCTAGACTTTACTTTCCATTGTTAATTATATTTATTAATTGATTTCTTTATTACCATTAGGAGTAGCATAAGGCCAAAACAACATCAATTATCATATGCCTCACTTTGGACTAAACCATATATGACAAAGCTACCACTAGTCTAAGTGGGAAGACAACGAACTGTGATCAAGACATAATGATCTAGATGCCACAACTAGTCCCATCCATAGAATTCAATTAGATCATGTGTGAATGCTTATGATTCATATGTTTGAACGTAGTGGTACCTTGTTGCTCATCATGTATCATACCATGATCTTACCATGACCCATGGTGGCTAACCACAACTGCAACACCCTTATCTAAGATATTCCTTCTTACTATGTTTACAATTTGAACCTTTGGTGTTTTTCTTGATAACCTTTAAGTATGCTTATTACCCCTTCCTTATTGATTTGAGCTATGTTTATTTTTATTGATCTTTTTTAGTTTAAAAATATTCTAAGGTTATTTGTACCTTTTTCCTTATTTTTATTTCATTAATTCTAAAGCTCTTACTATGTGGTAGTGTTTTTATAATTTTTATACTTTAGTAGCTTTTTAATAATTTGGTAAATTGGATTGTATTTTAATTTAGCACATGCATATTAGCCTCTTTTATTAGAGTTTTGAGTTAGCAAGTATCATGCATTGGATGGGTCATTGGTACATGGGATACTACTTTGGTGTGATATGCTTAACTGGATAATTTGTATTTTTTATAAAATTATATTTTATATTTTTTTGTTTTGATTTTTAATTTATTAGTAGCTTATTCTTTTATAAAGTCTCAAGTCAACCTTTTATTAGATATGTTTTTTGATCTTAGACTTTATTATTAGTTGGGTTGAGCCATAACTATCAACTTGAGATTAGATATAATCATTACTTTTCATATAGAAGATGACCACCAATGGGCTAGTGATAGATACCAACTCATGTTAGAAAAATATTTAAAATTTTTTTGAATAAGATTATTTTTTAAATTTAGTTTTGGTCATTGAGAGAGCACCCTCTCCAATGCTGCCAAATCATTATGAGATTATAAAGTAGATAACTTTTCCTTGAGAGCAACCTTTGGTCTTACCTTGATGACATCTAAAAGATTGAACTAGAGAAGGAGGTTCTATTGGGTTGACCAGGAGCTTACTAGATCAAGAACTATAGCTAGTTAGTTCTACACTATCAACTAAGACTCTATAGTAAGTGATATTTCCATATCTCATTTCAAATTTTGCTTAGATCTACCATTTTCCCTAGGATTTAGAGCTTATTAGAGAGATCAAAGCCACACAAGGGTTCTTTATTGTAGTGCTATTAATTCCAACTAGGATAATTTGGTGTTTTACTCCTTTTAATTTTGTTTTTATGTTTAGTGTGTATTTTTTCTAATTTTTCAAATCTAAAATTTTTAATATTATTTTTTATAATTTAGCTGTTTCTAAGATTTTTTATCATGCATGAGGCCTTAGTCAATGTTTTAACCAAGTTTGATCACATATTGACTAGTATTAATCACATTTTATTTCTATTCCAAATTATGTTGACAATTCAATTATAGAACTAGGGTTTCTGATAGTTTTTTGTGCTTTTAACCCTTGAGATGACTTTGAATGATGTTATCCCACAAGGAAAAAATGCTTAGTACATCAATGTAGATTATGAGGTGTCCTTTCTAGTCCATCATGACCTATTTGCAATTAATATTTTAATATATTTTCAGATTCCTTACAAAAAATGAATTAGTTTTTTAAAGTGATCCATATTTTTTAGGCAATAGAAAATTAAAAAAAAAACATAAAAATGATAATTTTTACGATACTTGAAATGTGTGAAAAATAGAAATTAATAACTATTAATGTTTTAGCAATTATAGAAGCTTAGAATGTTCCTAATATGTTTAGATTTTCATTTGATAATATTTTAATTTTTTTAGACTTTCATATAAACTTATGTTTTGAGCTTTAACCCCTTTGGCACATTAGAACTTTTAGTTGGCTTCCAACTGTAGTTTGAACTTTTGACATATTTTAACAAATGTAAGATTTAGGCTCACTAATATTTGTTTAGAAAATGTGAGATTTAGGCTATCCAACTTTTGTTTTGGCAAAATGTGAGATTTAGACTAACCAACATTTATTTGGAAATTGTGACTATTACACGTGTATAAGGCTAATCTCATTTGTAATAAAGATAAAAGTAAGCCCAAATATCCATGCATACTAGATAAAGAGGCTTCTCATTTTTTTATAACAATTAAATTAAATGAAAAATATTTACATAAATGTCTTGTTGATTCAAGGGCAACTTCAACCATTATGCCATTATCAATGTAGAAATAAGTAGGACACATAGAAAATTGTTTAGGTTGATAAAAACAGGGTTAAAATTGTAGGACACATAGAAAATGCTTTGTTTTAAATAGTGATAAATCATGTTTTTATACACTCTGATATCAAGGTGACTACAATATTGGGTACATGATATCATAGCCCAAGATGTAATATCATACATTCGATATCATAGGGTTACTTCTGGGTCTATAAATAGAGCCCCCAGGCACATGATTAGGAGTAGTTTTTGGCAGTCAAGTAGCAAAACTCTTGCAGTTTGTCCATTTGAGAGTTAGAATATTTTCCAACTGCCCATAACAGGAGGTCTAAGTGTGAGTAGATCTTTATTCAAGCATTGATGTACCTAAACACACCATTGTGTTGGCAATAAAGACGAACTCTTTGATTCATTTCTTGCAACACTTTCTTTCTTACGTATTTATATATTGTGATTTCATATAATTTACATTAATGTTATTTATGTAATAATTAATTTTGATTAATCAAGGAACTCATTAAAATACACAGGCACAACCCCTTTTAACATATGTGTGACACTTGGTAGCTCAGAAACGGTTAGCATTTGACAACCTAGTAATGTTTACACAAAGTTCAGGATGTGTCTAGGAAGTGGAAACAGTTACTTATGTTAGACTAGATTAGACCATAGTTTACTTAGCATTTAATCACTCTTACTTTTATTCTTGTTCTAGGCAAGTAATTTGATAAAACACAAAATAATAAAAATCTTATTTCTTGTTCTAGGCAGGTAATTTGATAAAACACAAAATAATAAAAATCTTACGCCTCAATCACACTTAATCATACAATTGCATTTCACAAGTGGGATTGGGAAGACAATGAACGGACAACATGCATGCACTATTTAGCTCTAGCGTACTTAGTAATTATGGTCTACAAAATTTGACCAGATCACATGTGAATGCTTGTGATTCATATGGTTGGGTGAAGGGGTACCTTGTCACTCATCATTGGCATTGTTGCCAGGGACTATAGTTCTATGTGCACTATCTAAACCCAGTGAAACTTAGTAACCTCATTATTCAAACCCTAAGAGTTAGATCCTACGAAAACAAAAAAATTATTTTGTCAAATTCAACTTTAACGGTACACTGCCTACAAGTTCATTAACATAAAATTTCTTCTTCTCATAGGAGCCCATCTCTACCCAGGGCAGTCTAGGTGCCTCAACAATACTAGGTGGTATATGCTCATCCCGATGAGTATGAACATGACTTCACCTTCATCTTACATTAAGATGAACTGTTGTGGTGGAGCGATATGGAAGGCAACATTGTGTTGCCACCTGATCAATCTATTCTGGCAATGCTCTAGCTAATGCTTACACAACATGGGCTTCAACATCTTCATGGAGAATATGAGATGTGAGATCCTGACTCAAGGGATTATCAACCCACTAAAGCATAAAGATTAAGGGATCATTAGCTAGAGTACCAACATGAGCTTGTGAAGGGCAAGAGGTCAAATATTTTTCCACCTTTACTTGGCCCAATTGATGAAGGTGAACACTTCTTTAGTGATTCTTCTCTCTTTGACTTTGTTTAGGGAGCCCTCAACCAGAATGTACAATCCATAATTCATAATCTAGGTTTTGGTCAAAATGGATCCAATGACAAAAATGGATCTAGAGAGGAAAGTCAAGATAAGGGGAAAAATGAGATCATAATCGTGATCATGGTCACAAGCATCGAAGGAAGGGCGATAGGTGTCAGCATGGAGCAAGTTCCCCTTCATCTTGCCCTTCATCATCATCATCATCATCTTCATTTGGCTTTGATCATGGCTACAAAAAGAATAACCATGATGGAGGTGACCAATAGGACCAGGATAATAGAAGGGACTATCGGGACAATCATGACCAAAGGTGTGGACAATCTAGAGAGGCCCATCATCAAGAAAGAAGGGCTAGTAGAGAACATTGTAGGCACCATCATCATGGCCTTTATGAACCTCTACTTGCTACTCAGAGCATGTTGAATATTGTAGAGGCTATGAGGATTCCAACAAGGCATGTGAAAGATAGCAGAATAAAAAGGTTGGACATGAAAAATATCCCTTGGTTTGAGGGAGGATATGATGCTAATCTACAAAATCATCTTCAAGCCTTCCAAGATGCATGTGCCTTGCAGAATATTGAGAATGATTGACAAAAGTTGAAATTATTTTCAAGAACACTCATAATGGAAGGAAAAAATTGGTATTGATCCTTAGAACCAGAATTAATTAGGCAGTGAAGTACAATGTTGGAAGTGTTCAATGACAAATATCAAATGTACTCCTAAGTATCCAATCTAAGGAAGTAGATTCAAGGGTGGAAGCAAGGAAATCATGAGCCTTTGGATGTTGATATTGGCTGATACTACTCTCTATTGCATAGGTGTCTTGGTCATGGATACTCTCAACTTGATCAGCTTCACCATATCATAGATAGGTTGTGGTTTGAAACCAGGAAAATCCTTGGCATCTATGCCCAAGGGAGATTGATAGAGTTAAGTGCCCATCAGATTCAAAAATTAATTAGGTAGGTAGCCAAGGAGGAGGGAGAACTGAGAAAACATGAAAGTGCAGAAGAATACAATAGGGATCCTTCTATTTGGAAAAGGGGGGTTTGATTTTGTGATAGTAAGGATGAATTCACTAGAGATAAGGTGGTTAATCAGAAAGCCTTGCCACTCCAAAAATTATAATTAGAAATCATGGCTAAGGTTGATCAATCATGGGACTTCATGGACAATAGGTTTTAAGTTGTCTTAAAAATTGCTGAAGAGTCCAAGGAGCAAAGTGGTGAGCATGAGTGACAAAGATGTAAGGAAGCTAAATTTTCCATATCTAAGGGTAAGGATAAATTGGCCATGATAGAGATGGCTATAGATAGCAACTTAGATGATGATGGCAGGTTTGACGTCTACTAGTATGAACATCCTAAGGGCTATTGTCTAGTTGTGTCACAATTGTAGGAATTTGGGGTGTATGCCTTACATCCATGACTTGCATAAAAGTAAACACCCAAAAGATTGCCTTATCCACAAGGTAATCCTCGATAGTTCCACCAACCATAGCAATACTATCCAAGTGGAACTCCATTGCAACCCCATGAATTGTACCAGTAGTGGTAGCAACCACAGTCATGGGCCTTGCCACCTCCAAGACATCAATACCCTTACCAATAAGCAAATCCTTATGGTTACTATGTTCAACAACCTTCATCTCCAAGGGACTCCTCTAGTCATGTTGCTATTTACCAACCTCACCACTACCCTCCTGAAACATACCAATCATCCTATCCAAGGAAGGATGCCACCTACTATCCTCATGCACCTCCTATCCCTGTACCTACTCCTCCATCTCCTACACAGCTACCACCTACTCCATCCATGCAGGGTGAATTACCTACACAACTACAACAAAGGAATGCTATAAGGGCAATTAATCTACAATTGGTTAATCCATCAAGTGGGTTAGAATCATGAATAAAGAGAAGAACCTTCTTCCAATCTCATAGTCCACCAAAGCTCTAGGACACATCGGTGGTTGGTAACCCTGCTCCTCCACCTTCCTCTATTTCCTCTTTACTCGAGTCCCCTTCAAATCAAAATCCTTCTTGAATCCATGTTATAATGCTGACACATGCTATATCCAATTGGATTTGAGCTAGTAACCTACCCAAAAAGTTAGCTAATCCAAGGAGTCCCCTAGTATACTTGCAAATTGCTGGGAATGAGCCTTGTAAAGCTCTTCTTGACTCTAATTTTGGTGTTAATCTGATCTTGCATGAGATGTACACAATGTGGAACCTACCTCCCTTAAAGAAGAGTAACATCTGTCTAGTACTGGTAGACTAGTCCATCATTGTTCCATTGAGACTAGTAGAGGACATTGTAACCATCATTTGTGGGTGGTCATACCCCACTAATTTCCTAGTAATCAAAGTGGAGAACTACAAGGGGTACTTTCCAATTATTATGGGAAGGTTATGGTTACATACTATTGATGCCAAAATGGACATTAGAAATCTTTCCTTGAAGATATCAAAAGAAAATGAATTTGAAAAGATCGAGAAGAAGAGGGCTCCATGTATTGCGTACAACAATTCAGGGTGCCATTATGTGTAGAAGTTATGGTTAGTAAAGCAAACATCTATCTCTACATGCAAGTAATGTGCACTAGAAGCTAAAATCCAGAGATGCTTGTATGTAGTAGCCACAAAACAAGAAGGCACCCAGTGGCTGGTAGCTAATTATAGTAGTAGTACATTATGCATGGAACCTTCTAAGGGCCTAATGTATGAATATGTTGCAAGTATAGATGAACTTGAGCAAGTTCATCACTAGCTCTTTGAAAGAGTAAATGATGATGTCAATTGGGGTGAGCTAGAAATTCTTGAAAATTTTAAATAAGAGCCCCTTGAATTGAATACACTACCAGCTGGAATGGAGTACGTATTCTTGAAAAATGAGAGGCTAGCTATCATAATGCCAAGCTTGCTGTAGAACAGAAGAAAAATTTGATAAAGGTTGTGGGAAAATGGCCAATAGCCTTTGCCTAGTCATATTCTGAACTCACTAGGATAGATCTAAGAATATGCCAGCACTAAATATACACTGACCCTGCTGTTAAGCCGAAACAACACCCGCAGTGACATTTGAATTCGAAGTTAAAGTAGATTATCAAAGAGAAGATTGAACAACTCCTCAAGGTGGGATTCACCTACCCTATAATAGATAGTGAGTGGGCCAGTCCACTTGTGACCATACCTAAGAAAGAAGGCAAATGGTAGGTGTGCATCGACTTTCGGCTACTCAACATGGTAACTTTCAAAGATCATTTTCTGTTGCCTTTTGTAGACCAAGTGCTAGACACCATTTCTAGTCATAGCTATTATAGGTTTCTAGATGGTTATAGTGGCTATAACCAAATCCAGATTGCACCAAAGGACCAAGCAAAGATAACTTTCACAAGTCCTTGGGAAACTTGTGCTTACCATCAAATGCCATTTGGTCTATGTAATGCCCCAACCACATTTCAATGATTATTTCTCAACATTTTCCAACAATAGATTGGTAGCGAGGTAGAATTCTTTATGGATGATTTTTCTAGCTATGGAGCTATGTTCGAGCAAGCCCTGGATCATGTTGAGTAGGTGTTGAAGAGATGTGTTAAAACAAACCTCTAGCTCAATTGGCAAAAGAGCCATCTTATGGTCCAGGAAGGCATAGTCTTGGGCCATCACATTTCAAAAGCAAGAATTGAGGTGGACCTTGAAAAAATAAGGGTCATCCAAGGAATAAACCACCAACCAAAAATAGTTAAAGAAGTATGTTTATTCCTTGGTCATACTGGCTACTACCGACACTTCATCAAGAATTTTTCCAAAATCACCAAGTTGTTGGTAGAATTGACAAAGAAGGATGCATTGTTCATCTGGACCCCTGCATGTGAAATAAAATTTCAGCAATTGTAACAAAATCTTGTTGAAACCCCCATTCTACAAGCACTTGATTGGTCTAGACCATTTCATGTGATGACTGATGCATCAAATTATGCTTTGCGGGGTAGTGCTTACGTAGATGGATGATAAAAAATGTCCATATTACATTCATTGTGCAAGCCAGAGCATTGCAAGTGCATAGATAAACTACACCATCATAGAAAAGGAGTTTATGGTAGTGGTGTTAGTCTTAGAGAAGTTCAAGTACTATGTGCTTAACTACAAAGTGTTCATGCACATAGATCATAGCACCATCCAACTTCTAATGAATAAACCAATGGTGAACCCCCATGTCATACGGTGGCTTGTGATTTTGCAGGAGTTTGATCTCACAATGGTAGATCAAAAAGCTATGGAGAATGTGGTTGTAGATCACTTATCATGACTAAGATGGGATGACAAGGAGAAAGAGAGTTATTTATCTAATCAATTCCATGATGAATCTCTTCTTGTAGGGGCTATTAATGCACAAATGCCCGATGAACCAAAATGGTATGATACCATCCTCACTTATCTACTCAAGAAAGAACTATCACAAGGGTTGGACACTAGAAAGAAACAACAGTTTCTTCACTAGGTCAAGCATTTCATGGAAATTAATGGAAAACTTTACAAAGTCTGTCTAGATGGCTTGATACGTTGGTGTGTTCCTGATACAAATCAATTGTGCATTCTCTAAGATGCTCACAAAGGTCTTTGTGGGGGCCATTATGTTGGGAGACACACGGCCATAAAAATCTTCATGGAAGGGTATTATTGGCCAACAATCTTCAGGGATGGACACTAATTTGTCCACGCTTGTGATTGTTGCCAGAGGGATGGTGGAATGATAGCTCAAATGCAGGGTCCAAAATAATGGATTCAACCTCTTAAGCCATTTGATATTTGGGGCATTGACTTTATGGATCCCATCACACCTTTATCAAGTGGAAAGACATACATAATAGTTGCATTTGTCTATTGTACCAAGTGGGCAAAAGCAGCAATCATCACCAACTGTACATCCATCACCACTACTCAGTTTGTATAACAAAACATCATAAATAGGTTTGGTGTACCCCATGCATTAATTTTTGATAATGGAACTCATTTTATAGGTGCCACCTTTCAAAAACTAATGCAATGCTTGGGGGTTGAGCCTAAACTCACACCACCATATCACCCCCACGCCAATGGTCAAGCTAAGGTTACTAATTGGGAGATTACAAGAATTCTAATGCGTACCATTAGCAAATACTGAAGAGATTGGAGTACTAAATTAAATGATGCCCTTTGGGCCTATTTATCCACATAGAAGCTTCCCATAGGTTATTCTCCCTATGAGCTTGTATATGAAAAACAACCAACACTGCCCATCCAATCCAAACTCTGTACACTTTCTATAGCTTATGATCTTGACCTAAATCTAAGTCTAGCATAGAAAGAACAATTAATAAATCTCAACTTGCTAGACAAAAATTGGTTAATGGCCTTGTCATCCAACAAAATGCATAAGACATTCAACAAGAAATGCCATGACCTCAAAATAAGAAAAGTCAAGTTTCAACTAGGAGATAAGGTTCTTTATTAGAATCCTACACATGTACCCCAACGAACCAAATTTCAAACATTGTGGGAAGGACCTTACATTATTGATGAGAATTTTCCATTTGGGGTCATGATCATCTACAACTTGATAGTCCAAATAAGAAACAATTAATCAACATCAAACAAGTAAAACCTTTCCATGAGCCCATGCTAACCAACTCAATAAACACCTTACTAGATGGATAACCACACTCAATATTTCAAATCTCACACTTCCAACTTAGTTATGGGGGAGATGGCCATCCATAATAACACTTTTTGTGGCTCCTTAGTCTTTTGAATTATTTTTTTTACATATTTTTGATTTTACAACTTTTTATTTTCATCTTCTTTGTTTTACATATTTGTATTTTTTAGGATATTGATCTTTTCTTAGTTTTTGTTTTACACCATCATTAATATATTTAATATTTATTGCCTACTCTTTTACTTTCTTTTATGTTTTCTTGTGTTTGATGTGTTTATCTACTTTTTTTGCTAATAAGGTTGTAGGTACAATGGTAATGTGCTACTTGATGATGGTATGTTTTATTTGTAATTTGATTATTGATATCTAGTTTCTAACTTTGAATGTTGTTACTAACAACTAGGACATGGTTTCTTTTTATGTAACAGGTAGTGAGTCCATATCATTCACCCATCCACATACTCTATGGTTTTCCTTGTTTTGGAAGCATGCAATCTCTTTTTCATTAATGTAACTTTAATAAATTGGTGACTTGTGTAGTTTCTAGAATTGGGAAGAAATCAAAGATTTGAACAGGGTGTGGTCTCAAAGGGATGTGGTATTCTTTGTGCTTTTCTATTTTCCTATGTGTAGGGGTGTTCTCATAAGCTTCTCACCATTTCACATCATTTCACAATAGGAAGTCAAATAAGTCCTTGCATGGTGTGGTCATCAAAGAGATAGAGAGAGAGAGAGATGAGGATTCAAAGCACACCCCTTAGACCAAATAAAAGGGCTACAAGCACTAGTTATGAGACTTGTCTTGTCTTCTCTAACTAAGGCCCTTTCTCACTTCCTACCTTCTCTCCAATTTGGAATAGTGGTTGCTTTGTGGGAGCATTCTTGTGTCTCATGGGATGGACTAGCCTTAGAATTTTGATGCAAAGTCATTGAAAGTGGTTGGTTTTGGTCTGGATTGAGGATGGATCCTACCAAGTTATTTAATCACAAACTTTACAAGGGATTGCATGTGACCATAATTAGGAACTCCATTCCATTCCCTTTGCCATCCATCTATGATTTTCATGCCTCACCTCACTACTAGTTTCATGTTTTGATTCAATGTTTTGGTTTGATGTGTCAAGTTTCTCAATTAGTTACTTTTGGGTTTTTGTACTTAACTTTCGGTAACCATTAATCATCCATGGAGCCCATGGACTCCTTGGTTTGAAGTTATGTAAGGGCATAAAAGGCCTGTGCCTACTTTGGTGAGGACCCACTTGCATATCTTTTGGTTTGGTTAAGTTAAGTTCTTTACCCTTAGACATTGTTACAATTAAATTATTTTTATTTATTTACCCCATCCATGCCATCCAAATTGTACACATCTTCACAATGTTTTTTAGTGAAATTCTTCTTTTTATTGTTGTGAATTTTTATACCCTCTTTTCAATATTCCTTGTGTTAAGCTTTTTCTAAATTTTATGGATCGCTTCTCTTAACCCATTCATCAGTCTTTCCACTAACACTCTCAAGCAACCAATCAATCATAATCACAACTCAGCTAGATAAAATCACTGACGAGACAAGGTATTCAGCCATTATCTTTACATTCTATATACTAATCCTTGATTTTGTTGTGATTGTGGTGGGGAGCATGGACTAGAAGTGGGATTGTCTTCACCAAGGAGGATGCACTAATATCACTCATGGGAGATTGTTCATGACCACTGGATCTCTTCTATCTCTCCCTCATTCTTTTGTTGCCAAGAGGGGTTGGATGTCCTTAGGATTCATGGGTGTTCTTTCCTATTGTCATGAGCACCCAATTTTGGACATAATTGTAATGTTGTATGCTTAGGAACTTTTGTATTTGTCTATTTTCTCTATGTCACTTTGCATGTTAGTCAAATAGTCCACACTCCCTAATATATTTTGTAAAGACTTGTTTCTCTTCTTCTATACTCAAGGACGAGTTTTCATTTAGTTATGGAGGTATGATAAATCATGTTTTTATACACTCTGATATCGAGGTGGCCATGATATTAGGTACATGATATCAGGTACATGATATCGGGTACATGATATCATGACCCAAGATGTGATATTGTACATTCAATATCATAGGGTTACTCTCAGGTTTATAAATATAGCCCTTGGGTGCACAATTGGGAGTAGTTTTTGGTAGTCAAGTAGTGAAACTCTTGCAGTTTGTCCATTTAAGAGTTAGAATATTTTCTAAGTGCCTGTAGTAAGAGGTCTAAGTGTGAATAGATCTTTATTCAAGCATTGATGTACCTAAACACACCATTGTGTTGGCAATAAAGATGAACTCTTTGATTCATTCCTTGCAGCACTTACGACTTTCTTTCTTATGCATTTATATATTGTGATTTCATACAATTTACATTAATTTTATTTATGCAATAATTAATTTTGATTAATTAGGAAACTCATTAAAATACCCAAGCATAACCCCTTCGAACATATGTGTAACACTTGGTAGCTTAGAAATGGTTAGCATTTGAAAACCCAGTAGTGTTTACACAAAGTTCATGATGTGTCTAGGAAGTGGGAATGATTACTTATGTTAGGCTAGATTAGACCATAGTTTACTTAGCATTTAATCACTCTTACTTTTATTCTTGTTCTAGGTGAGTAATTTGATAAAACACAAAATAATAAAAATCTTACACCTCAGTCACACTTAACCATACAATTGCATTCCACAAGTGGGATTGGGAAGACAATGAATAGGCAACATGCATGCACTATTTAGGTCTAGTGTACTTAGTAATTATGATTTGTGGAATTCAACTAGATCGCATGTGAACATCTGTGATTTTTATGGTTGGACATAGGGGTACCTTGCTACTCATCAGATAGCTTTTGAGCCATACATCAAAAGTAGTGTAATGATCCAAATAACAAAAATAATAATTATTAAAGGTGATTTAATACTCAGTTATGAACAAATTAAAGGAACTTGTGTAGTCAAAAACTTATTTTACAACCATAAAAATAGTTTTTATGTAATATTATTGATAAGTTTGAACATTCACTTATAAGTGAATGCCTTTCGATTTTTCTAATGCTAGAGCAACTTTTCTAGAGCTATGGATATGATATTTAAAGTGTAGATTGGTAAATTTGTAACTATTTTTCTAGATGACATTATAGTCTACTTAGGTAGAAAAGATGATCATATAAGTTACCTTCAAGAAATTTTTGATAGATGTTAAGAATTTGGTATTTTAATTAATCCAAAGAAAAGTATTTTTGGTGTAAAAGCTATAAGTTTTCTCAGTCATATTATATGTTAGAAAGAAATAGATATTGAAAATTCATGAAATAAGACCATCTAGAATATTAAATATCCAACAAATAAGAAGTCTCTAAGATCATTGTTTGGGAAAATAAATTTTATTAAAAATATTATACCTAGGTTTATAGGGATTATGAATCCATAATCAATAATACTTAAAAATGTCTTTAAGGTTAAGAAGGCACTAGAGTTTATCAAAGTCTTAAATGAAATTATAGAAGTAATCAAGGAAGCTCCATACTTGACTATGCCAAAGCTAAATGAGGACTTTTGGTTGTATGCATTTGCTTCTCATGACTCAATTGCCATTGTATTAATGAAGAAGAGTGATGAGTCATGGTTGGTTGGCTATGTCGATGAGGCCTCATTGATGTAGTTGATAGCATTGATGAGGCTCTGTTGATGCATCTTATCCTACATCGATGAGGCCCTATCAACCCAGTGTCTATCAATTGCCTATAAATATGTGCCTACCAACCACATTTATGGCAATCTAGATTTCAGTAGCAGTGAAGCTCTTGCATTTTTTCCATTCAAAAGTTAGAATTTTTTCCCTTGAGTGCCCATAGTAGGAGTCATTGAGTGTATAGATTTTTATTCAAGCATTTTTGTACCTAAGCACGATAGTATGTGCATCAATAAAGATGATCTTTCTGATAAAGTTTGTAACACTTTGGATAGATTAGCTATTTTATTTATGCATTTAATATTTTCAATTATTTATTAAATGTTTTCAATTAATTATCAATTATTTTCTAGTTACTAGTTAGATAAGCAATTAAGCTAGATAGATTACACACATAAGTACAACTACATCAAGTGTAACATGTATTCACTTGGTAATCCCAACAACATTATTGCTTAGTATGCTGAGTAGCGTAGTGCTTACTCACTCAATAGTAGATGCATGGGTTTAGGAAACGTATGGAAAGTAGGATTAGATGCTTATGTTAGGACTAGTTAAATGCTAGTTAATTAGTTAATCAAACCCCTTTTATCTACATTTTGAGCACCAAAATATAAAATACAAAATGATAAAAAATCAAATGCCTTAGTTATACTTAACCATACCAACATACATCACAAGTGTAATTGGGAGGACAATGATTAACCTTAAGGCTAGATCCAATTCCTAAAGTACTAGTGCACCAAAAATGATAAAGTCCATGAAATTTGACTGGATCACATGTGAACTCTTTGTGATTCGTATGGTTGGATGTAGGGGTACCTCATTGCTCATCATTGGTGCCATTGCTAGGGACTTCATGGAATGTGTGTGCTATTTAGGTTCAAGTGGATATCACTAATATTTTTGTACAAACCTAAAGGTCAATATCATTCCCACTATATATAAATTATAAAAGCACACTAACAATTTTATTTTGTTTTACAAAATGTCTTCTTCGTCTCGTAAGCCTGAAGATACCAAACCACTGGTCCTATAAGAATGCAAGGTGGTATACACTCATCTAGATGAGTTTGCACTAAATTTCACCTTCATCCTACATCAAGATGAACAAATGCAATGGTGTGATATGAAGGGCAATGTCATCTTGCCCCCTGATCAATCTATGCTCGGGATGCTATTCAAAACCTTAAGAAGATGGGCATAGTAGATCTACACGAAGAGTACGTTGTGGATGGATACAACACTCAAAACTACTATTCCACTAAAACATAATGTAAATGAGATCAATGTTAGGAGAAACTTCATGAAGCTACAAAGGGGAAACATTACACCAATCCCTTGTTCCTACTAAATCAAGATGAAAATGAGGATCCTCCCTTGGAAGGTTATTTACATGAAGATTCTCCACCCCCTACTACTGATGGTAAGGGTGTGAACCTAACCTTGTGATTGACTATTCATAAAATAGGTTTAGGAAAGAATGATAGCCAAGGTAGGGACTCAGGCAAGCACCACAACAACAAGGGATCTAAGGATGGAGATCGTAATAAGTGTAAGAGTGGTGGTGGACACCATGGTGGTAGTGGTGGTTCACCTTCTTCTTTATCCTCTTCATCTAATGGTTCTCATGGAAGTCACCGTCAAAACAACTATGATGAAGATGATTGATAAAATAACAATGATCATGAAGGCCACCAAAATTGAAGGGGTGGTTGAAACCATCATTGATGTCATCAATGCAGTGATGATGATGAACCCTTATTGGCAACTTGAAGTATGCTTAACATTGTGGAGGTAGTAAGAATTCCAACTAGGCATATGAAGGATAGTTGGATCAAGTGTCTAGATATACAATATCCCAAGATTTTAGGGGGGATATAATTATAATTAGCAAACACATCTACAAGCTTTTCAAGATGCTTGTGCCTTACAGAACATAGAGAATGAGTGGCAAAAACTCAAGATTTTCCCAAGGACACTCATTAAGGAAGCTGAAAGTCGATACCAGTCCTTAGAGTTAGAATCTATCCATAGATGGAGTACCTTGTTAGAACTATTCAATGATAAATATCAAATGTACTACAAAGTGTCTAATCTAAGAAGGCAAATCCAAGGTTGGAAACAAGGAGCACATGAACCCTTAGATGCCACCATCAACTAATACTATTCACTCTTACATCGATGCCCTAGCCATGGTTACTCTTACAAGGAACAACTTTGCCACATCATAGATGGGCTCAGAGTAGAAACAAGAAGAATCTTTGGGTTGTATGCCCAAATAAGGTTGTTTGAAATGAGAGCTTATCAAATCCAAAGGTTAATTGAGTAGGTAAAAAAATAAGAAGGTGAACTACAAAAAAGGGAAAGTACTGAAGAGTATAATAGGGACCCATCCATCAAAAAATGAGAGGTCTAATTTTGTGATGAGGAGGAGTCACCGCTTGATGAAATGCTGAACAAAAAAACCTTACCCATCCAAAAATCTATTTATGATATTTTAGCCATGGTTGATAAGTTATGGGACTCTTTGGTTGAAAAATTTCAAACTTCTTTGAAGATTTCTAAAGAATCCAAAGACCAAAATAGTGATCATAATAGTAGGAGGCCAAAAGACATTGAACATACCTACCAAAGAGGTAAGGGAAAAGTTGCTACAGTAGAAGAAGTTGTGGAGTTTGACTTTGATAATGAAACTAGATGTGACATATGTCAATATGAACATCCAAATGGATTTTTCCTTTTGGTGTCACACTTACAAGAGTCTAGAGTGTATGCATTGTATCCTTGCCTAGCATGTAGGCAAGCTCCAAGATGATTGCCTTATCCTCAAGTTAGTCCAAGGTAGTTCCATTAGCAGCAACAAGCTTACTACCCAAGTGGAACTCCTTCACAACCTTATGAACAATACCAATAGTGGTATCAACCAAAATCTTGGGGAATGCCACTACCAAGGAAGTAGTACCCTTATAACCAACTAGATCCATATGGGTACAATGTTTAGCAACCTATCTCCCCTAGAAGTTCAGCAAGTCATGCATCATTCTAGCATCACTATTACCCTCTAGAGTACCATTGAACACATTCACCATCCACTCAAGGGGAAAATCCATATTTGTATCCTTATCATCCTCCACATCCCTCTACACCTACACCTCCACCTTCAACCTAATTACCTCCTACTTTGTCTATGTAGGAAGAGATTCCTCCACAACTACAATAATGAAATGCTACAAGGGTTGTACACTCAAAACCAATTTTTTAACCAAGTGGTCTAGATAATTGATCAAGGAAATGGCCTTTCTTTTGGCCTAGTAGTCCTCTCCAACCCTCACAACCTATCCTAGTTGATCACCCTATATCTCCAGCACTCTCATCCTCTGCATCAAATACCTTTGAGTGCCCTTTAAACCAAGTGTTGCCTAGGATCCACATTGTAATGCTAACTCATGCTATTTCTGATTAGATTAAGGATGGAAACCTTCCTATAAAAATATTTGACCTGGGCAGTCCACTCATCTATCTATAGATTACTAGTTTTGGAGTTAACCTCATCACCCATGACATGTATAAGGCTTAGAACCTAACAGCTCTTAAGAAGGATAACATCCATCTAGAATTAGTAGATTAGTCGATTACTGTCCCTTTGGGATTAGTAGCGGACATTGTAACCATAGTTTTTGGGTGGTCCTATCTTACTAATTTTCTAGTAATCAAGGTGGAAAATTGTAAAAGTGACTTCCCCATCATCATGGGAAGGGCTTAGTTAAGCACGATCAATGTGTGAATGAGCATATCTCTCAAAATATCTAAAGAAAATGAGCTAGGAAAGATTGAGAAGAAGCGTATTCCATGCATTGCATACAAAAATAATGGGTGAAATTGCATGCAAAAGATTTGTTCCATCAAGAATACATACATTAAGACATGCAATTAGTGTGCATAAGAAATTAACATTCAAAGGTGTTTGTACATAGTAGCCACAAAGTAGGAGGGCACCTAGTGGCTAATAGTTGATTCTGATAGCAACACAATATGCATGAAGCGAACTGAGAGCCTCACATGTGCATATGTTGAAGGCATGGAAAAAATTGAACCAGTCCATTTCCAACTCTCTAATGAATATGATGATAATTATTGGGGAGAGTTGAAGATCCTTGATCACTTCAAGTAGGAGCCCTTAGAACTAAAAATTTTACTAGTCGGTATGGAGTATGCATTTTTAAAGAATGGTAAATTAGTCATCATTAATGCCAAAATTTCTCCTAAGCAAAAATAAAATTTTTTGAAAGTGGTGAATAAATGGTCAATAGCCTTTGCTTGGTCATATCCAGAGCTAATAGAAATTGATTGAAGGATATGTCAATATCTAACTACACTGGCCTAGCCATGAAGCTTAGAAGGCAGCCGCAAAGGTGGCTAAACCCCAAATTGAAGAAAATCATTAAGGATGAGATAGAGAAACTCATCAAGGTAGGGTTTATCTATCCAATCATAGATAATGAGTGGATTACCCCACTCATAATTTTACCAAAGAAGGATGGAAAATGGTAGGTTTGCATCAAATTTAGGTTGTTAAATATGGCAACATTTAAGGATCACTTTCCTTTTCCATTTGTAAACCAGGTGTTAGACACCATATCTAGGCATTTTTATTATAATTTCTTGGATGGTTATAGTGGCTATAACCAAATTCAAATTATGCTAGAAGATTAGGCCAAGATAACATTCATGTGTCCCTAGGGAACTTTTGCATATTGTAAAATGTCATTTGGCTTATGTAATGCCCCTGCAACATTTCAACACTTGGTCCTTAGTACCTTTAAATAGAAAATTGGTAGTGGTATTGAAGTATTCATGGATGAATTCTCCACCTATGGAGCTACCTTTGAGCAAGCCTTGGACCAACTTGGGCAAGTACTAAAGAGATGTGTAGAGATAAACCTATGGCTCAACTAGCAAAAGAGCCATCTCATTGTCCAAGAAGGCATTTGCTAGGGCACCAAATTTTACAAAAGGAGATTGAGGTAGATCCAAAAAAGATAAGGGTCATCTGAGGAATAACACACCAACTAGAGACTATTAAAGACATTCAGTCATTTCTTAGACACATTGGCTACCATCGACATTTTATTGAGAATTTCTCTAAGATTGCAAAGCCATTGGTAGAACTTACAAAGAAAGATGCAACTTTCATTTAGACCAAGGAATGTGAACATGCATTCCAATAACTAAAAGAGAAACTCATAGAAACACCAATCCTACGAGCACTAGATTGGTCCAAACCATTCCATATCATGACAAACTTATCTAACTATGCTTTGGGAGTAGTGCTCATCCAGATGGATGATAAGAAACATCCATATTATATCCATTGCATGAGCTAGAGCATTGTGGATGCATAGTTAAATTACACCACATGGAAAAAGAATTAATGGTAGTGGTGTATGCACTAGAAAATTTTAGACATTATGTGCTAGATTACAAAGTATTTGTAGATATGGACCATAGTGCAATTTGCTTCCCCATGACTAAGCCGATGGTGAGCCCTCATGTTATATGGTGGCTTGTGATCTTGTAGGAATTTGATCTTACTATGGTAGATTGAAAAGGAACTGAGAATGTGGTTGCTGACCACCTTTATCACTTAAGATGGGATAACAAAGAGGAGGAGAGCTCACTCTTTGATTAGTTTGCAGAAAAACTCCTCTTTACTAGAGTAATAAATGAGTAAATGCATGAAAAAGTAATATGGTATAATGACATCCTCACATATCTTCTCACTCAAGAGATACCATAAGACTTGGATTTTAGGAAGAAGCAACAATTTATTTATTTAGAAATCAATGGACACCTTTACAAGGTGTGTGCCAATGGCTTGATTTGTTGGTGTGTTCCTGACAAAGATCAACTACGTGTTCTCTAGGATGCTCATGAAGATCTTTGTAGAGGCCACTATGTAGAGAGATGCATAGCCATAAAAATACTGATGGTAGGATACTATTGGCCTACAATCTTTAGGGATGCCCACCATTTTGTCAAGTATTGTGAATGTTGTTAATGTGATGGAGGGGGGGTGGTGACCACTCACATGGAAGGCCCTCAATAGTGGATTCAACCACTGAAACCTTTTGACATATGGGGCATTGACTTCATTGGTTCCATCACATCCATATCTAATAGGAAGGCGTATATTATATAGTAGTTGACTATTACAAAAAATGGGTAGAAATAGTAGCAGTTACTAATGGTACATCATCCATTACTATCAAATTTATATAACAAAATATCGTGAATAGGTTTGGGATGCCACATTCACTAATTTTTGATAATGGAAGTCATTTCATAGGGTGCCACATTTAGAAAATTAATGCAACGTTTGGGATTAGAACATAAATTAACAACACCTTACCACCCCCAAGCCAACGGTCAAGTAGAGGTAACCAACAAGGAGATTACAAAAATACTGATGTGGACCATTAGCAAATATAGGAAGGACTAGAGTACAAAACTTAACGATGCTCTTTGGGTTTATCTTTCAACTTGGAAACTTCCTATTGGATATTCTTCCTAAAAGTTAGTGTATGAGAAACTTCCAACACTCCCAATTCAATTCAAGCTTTATACACTCTCGATAGCCTATGATTTAAACCTTGACCTAAGTCTAGCATAGAAATAAAGGCTAATCAATCTAAATGTGTTAAAAAAATTACTTAGTGGCCCTATCCTTGAATGAGATGAACAAGGCATTTAGCAAGCAATTCCATGACCTTAGAATCAAGAAAGTAAAACTTCAACTAGGAGGTAAGGTTCTTTAATGGAACCCCATACATGTACCTCGAAAGAAAAAATTCCAAACATTGTGGGAGGGATCTTATATAATTGATCAAACTTTTCCCTCTAGGTCCATGTTGATCTATAAACCTAATAGCCCAAATAAAAAGCAGTTAGTCAACATCCAATAAGTACAACCTTTCCTAGAACCAAGATAGGCTAGTGTAACTACCACCTCATTGAATGGACACCTAGGTTCTATTTTTTGGATCTCCTCCCTCCAACTGAGTCATGGGGGAGATGTCCATCTATGCTAAGCATTACCATGGCCTCTCAGCTTTTCTACCTTTTTTTCATGTTTTTAATTTTACAAATGTTTGATTGTCAAATTTTTCTAATTTTACACCATCTTTAGTACCTTTAAAATTTCTTGATATTTTACTTTATTTTGTTTCTTTTTGTTTAAGTGTGATATTTTCTCATTTTTGCTAATAAATTTGCTTTATTGTCACAGGACATAGTGCCACTGTTGCTGTTTACTAATGATGGTTTGTGCTTAATGTGTGATTTTTGATGTCTAGTTTCTATTTTTGAATTATGATGTTTGATGACTTTGACATGGTTTATTTTTCATGGAATAGGTAGTGAATCCATGTCATCGACCCATCTAATGAACTCTATGGTTTTCCTTGTTCTAGGAATTTGAGATTCCTTTTCATTAAAGAAAATTTTAATTAATTGGTGATCTTGGTAGTTCCAGAATTAGGAAGGATTCAAAGCTTTGTAAAGGGTGTGAATTTAAGGGGACTTAATACTCTTTTTACTCTTCTTCTTGCTTGAGTGCTTGAGTGTTTTTCATAGACTTCTTGTCATTCCACACCAACCAATTATAGGAAGACAAATAAGTTTTTGCATGGTGTGGTTCCCATTTAAAAAAAAAAAAAACAATGGGAATTCAAAGCACACCCCTTCAACATGAATAATTCCTTGCACGGTGTGGTTTTCATTTCAAAAAAAAAAAAAAACAATGGGAATTCAAAGCATACTTCTTGGACAAATAAAAGGGCTATAAGCACTAGTTATGGGACTTGAACAACATTCACCTACACTTGATGGTCCCCTCTAACTAAGGCCCTCACTCTTACTTCCTACTTCTCCTTGCTTCTCTTTGTGAAATAATGGTTTTTTTGTAGAAGCACTCTTGTGTCTCAAGTGGATGGATCAGTCTTAGAGTGGTGATGCGAATTCACTGAATGTGGATGATTTTGGTTTGGATTGAGGATGGAACTTCTTAGGTCATTTTAAGCACAAATTCCATAAGGGACTTCTTATGACCTCAATTTGGAACTCCATTGCACCTTCTCTATCATCCATCCATGCTACTATAACTCACCTTACTACCAAGTTCTATGTTATGCTCTATGTCTTATTTTGATGTGTTGGAATTCTTGAGTGGATTCTTTTGAGTTAGTCTTTAACTTGTTATGATCATTAAATCGACTATGGGTACCACGGACTCCTTATTTGAGGTTATGCAAGGGCACAAAGGGCATGAGACTACTATGGGGAGGACCCACTTGCATAGCTTTTGGCTTGATTCATTAAGGTTTCTGACCTTTGACATCACTACAATCCTTTCTTTTGCATTTTCCATTGCGTAAATCACTCAGTTCTCCTTAATCTTTCATTGCATTCATCTATTAAATCAAATTTCTTTAATTTTTTCAAATTTTTGAACTTCAACATCCTCTTTTCATGATTTCATATTATTCTTGGTCTTCTAAGCTTTCATTTGACCCTAATTTCATCAAAAAATTCCTTGTATTTTGAAAGTTTGATCAATGTCAATGGTGGTCAATAGCTACGTCGACGAGGCCTCGTTGACACAGCTAACTACATCGATGAGGCCTCATCAACATAGTGAAAAAATACTATATATACCACTAGACACTCTGGAATTTTTTTCAATTTACTCATAACACATGGGGAATTTTTGCAATTTTCAGAGCCCAAAACCTTCTAGAGCCCATAATTTTCAAATCGTGTGTCCAACTCACTTCATTTTTTTTATCTTGCTCTTAGCAGAGGTAAGATCTTTATCATGGGGGCTGAAAACCTTAAGGTTTTTGATGAAAATTTTGAAAATTTTTCTAACTCCCGCAAGGGTTAATAATCTTAACCATATATAAGCATCAACTTTTTTCCAATTTAACCCTTCCAACAACCTCCAAGATGAATTATTCATAATAACATGTAAAAATAAATAATAATTGGATTAATTAAATTATCCATAATCAAAACTTAGCTAAGTGTAACTATCCTCAAGAGTTAAGGTATCCCAATTTTTTTAAGGTTACACAATGATTGCTAATCCATGGTCTTATTGTGATTACAGATGGCACCCAAACAAAAACATCTACAAGAGGGAGAACTCTCACAACCATAGGAGAAGTGATCTAGAGTTGGAAAGGGGCTAGTAAGAACAAGGCCAAAAACTACCAGAGGTGACCCATGCCATGGGACCTCTTCAAGAGGAGCTCAAAGTGGAATCTGTTAGACAAATTCCAGAGAAAGAAGTGCCTACAAAACAATCCCAACAAGGAGAAGAACCTGGACCCATGCCAAGGCTTGAGGTCACTTTGACTCAAGCGTACCTAGACATCATCAAGTCCCAAGAAATCCAAAGATCAGTTCTTAAAGAGATAAAATCCAGATCATTTTTGGAAAAAGCTCTAGAGGATGTCAAGACACAATTACAATCTTCTCCCATGTCATCAATTATCACGTCTAGTGGGTAATGGTACATGGGAGAGACCTATCTCTTCTAGAGTAGCTGAATGTAGAACAAGAAACCCTTAGCTTAGCAATGACAAGAGATGAAGCTATCAAATAGCTTCAAGAATAATTTTAAAAGGATAAGGAGGAAGTAGTAATGGTCATCTTCAAATAGTTCATAGTAGATTTTGAAACATATTCCATCAAAAAGGACTTGAATTAGCTGCACTAAGAGAATGAAGCATTGACCACGCAAAATCATTACCTACGAAATGTTGGTGCTTAGAGAGATCAAATGCAATAATTCATTCATCAATAGCTAGAGTATCTTGCCAGGGTAAATACTAAATTGAGAAAATTAGCTATGAAGAATTGCAATATGTTAATGGAGGAGGTACACACCTTGCATCAAAAGTCTACCATCGAGATCACCACTTCGAAGAACGAAGCTCTAAAATTTGAGAAAGTGAAAAATCACTATAGGGACCAAGTTGGTTTGTAAAAAGAAGTAAATGAAAAAAAAATTCAAATAACAAGGGAAAAAATAAATGAAGCCCTCTAGCAACTCCAACAAGAAAGAGAGATGTGGTAGTCCATCCTTGATGGGATTAATGCCTACAACAATGTGGAGATCCACTTGAAGGAGTTGCAAATCAAGGAGATGACAGAGTACATGGAGTTGGCCAATCTCCATTATGAAAACCTAGTAATGGTAACTACTGTATGACTATGGTTAGAATTAGAGAAACAAGTGGATAGCTCATATATGCTATAAAAGAACAATTTCAAACATCACAAGGAGACCAAGCAAAAGTTTGAGATTGCTAATGTTGAACTCAATGTCCTCAAAGGGTGATTCACAGATCAACGATCTATCACTAAGGACCTAGCTAGACAGATGAATGACTACCAAGAACTGAAGAACAAAGTGAGAGCATTTGACATTGAATGCAAATAGTTTACTACCTAGTTTGTTAATGTTAAGGAGTTGTTTCCAGCAATCCCATGTCCTTGGGATGTGCCTGTTTCAACCCACATTGGGGAAGTTGAATGGATGGTGCATAGTCCTAGGAGTAAGGAGGAGAAAATGAAAGCATTGTTGGATGCTTTCCACCTCCTACCTAAATTTTCAGCAATAGTAGAACAACCGTAGCCACCTCAACCATTGCTAGTGTGTGAAGTTAGTGAAGGTCTCTCGAAGCCTCAAGAACCACCACCACCTAGGATCATTTGATCTTCTCCAACAAGCTTCACACCATCAAGGAATGTGTTGTATAATTTTTGAAGAGTTGTATCATGGTGTTCAATTTTGTGTCTAGAACACCACCATTTTTGTAATCTGTTGATCCATACACCCAAGCACTCCATTTTTTGTCAAGTTAGCTAGTTTGTTTTGTTGAAGAAAAGTTAATCAATAATCCAATACCTTTCCAATTTTGCAAAAGAGCTTGAGGATGAGTTTTCATTTAGTCATGGGGGTATGATGAGTCATTGTTGGTTGGCCACATCGATGGGGCCTCGTCAATGTAGTCAACCGCATCAACAAGGCCTCCTTGATGAGGCGCCATCGATGCATCTTATCCTACATTGACAAGGCCCTATCGATGTAGTGTTTGTCTGTTACCTATAAATACACACCTACTAGTCACATTTATGGATATCTAGATTTTAGTAGTAGTGAAGCTTTTGCATTTTTTCCATTCAAAAGTTAGAATTTTTCTCCTAAGTGCCTGCAATAGGAGTAATTAAGTGTACAGGTCTTTATTTGAGCATTGTTATAATTGAGCACAACAGTGTGTGTAGTAATAAAGATGAGATTTTTGATAAACCTTACAACACTTTGGATAGATTAACTATTTTATTTATGCATTTACTATTTCTAA